>JACGDI010005586.1:475789-487285 GCA_014898725.1 Jacaranda copaia
ATTCCTTGTGAAAGGAGGCCTGTTGGGCCTGTTGGGCTATCCCATATCAGGTTCAATCACTACAGACACCATTTATTCTATTACAACTTTAAAGTGCTTACACTAAGGAAAGATTCAAGTCGAGAGACATCTTTCTTATGCATGATTCTACAAATTCTTAACATCACTATCTAAGTGGGGGATTGTTGGAATTAATTAAGACTCTAGATAGTATGTTAAGTGGAAAAGATATGAGAATTCGTTTGGGATTTTAATCCCATATTGAAAAAATAAGTAAAAGAGAGTCCCTTTATTAGGTAAATTTCTTATTAAGCTTTTAAACTCTTTTAAGATTTTTGGAGAGTGTCCAGGTGCATGGGAATTATATATATATATATAATTTAATAATCAAGACTTAGCACTTAGCACTTTGCACGACACAACGTGGGTTAAATTTTAGTTGTATTTTAATCCAGCACTTAATTAAATACGTGATTTAATTTAATTATTTAAATTACGTTTTTAATCAGAAACAATATGACTGTTAGGAAAAGACAAATATTATGATTAATGTGTTATTTAATCTAACAATCATAACTGTGTGAATGGTTGCTGTAATCTTATATAAGTGAATTAATCCATACAAATTATTAAGTAATTTTAGAAGCAAAGTATTATTATTCTCCTCCAAAAGATTTTTATACTCTTTTCAATAATTCTCAACACTAACAGAAATTATTAAGTAGGAATTTCAGAGTGCTGACTGCAATTCCTAGGGTGCTTTAGTTGAATTGTAGATGTGAATTGTCATAGTTCCTGCAACACACGTTCGCATCTAGGATTCAAGGAAATATTCTAATCTACTGGTAGAGGGGCTATCAAGACTTCACGATTCCCTTCTATTACTAAGAGAGTGTCTAATGACTGGATCTTGAATCAGGTTGTAAAGCCTGATAGGAAATTTAATTAATAGTTTTGGAAAGGGCGGAAGTTGCTTTATATACGACGGACTCGCAAGAACCAAATGGAACCCATCCCATCGATGGATTATAAATATCATATTCCTTATAAGCAATAATAATCTAAGCAATACCACTCAAAAATTTATGATGTTGGATCATAGAATAGTCATCTTGACAAGAAATTATATACATGATAAAATATGCATCACAAGCACTAAGGGCTATAGCTCAATTGGTAGAGCACCTCGTTTACACGCGCGCCAATGTTGGGCAATTATCACCTGGATAATGTAGGAGTTCTCTACATGTAATTAGGCACATCAGACTTCCAATTCTTCAATACTTATTAATTAGCATATTCCCAGTTCCAAGCGACCGGTGTCACGCTTCTGGGCAGTGTGGGCCCAATGGTGTCTGCAGAATTGATAAAACACTAGTTTGTGAGAGTTTGAAGGGATTCACGCCGAAATCTCAAGAAGAATGGAGCAGATTCGAGTGGGCCAGCGGATACACTAGAGTTATACCATTAGATTGCCAAAAGAAAGACGGGTTTCTAAAGGTTGAAGGAATCAAGTTCCCTGATCCATTGAATTTTGTATTCAACAGTGGTATGAAAGATGGTGAATGCCGGGATAAGTGCTTGATGAACTGTAACTGCACGACTTATGCTGATTTGTATATTAGCAATATAAGCAGCGGCTGCTTGATGTGGTTTGGGGAGTTGATTGATGTCAGGGAATTAACTGGAAAATTTAGTACTGGGACAAGTATATATCTTTGCTTGCCTGTTTCAGAACTAGGTAGCTGAATCTTTGTTACTTTCAGATAAGTTCAGAATGTCTTAGTGAACCTGTTTGCTAACAGTTGATTCTTTATTTAAGAGCGTACAACAGATTGGAATGAGAAGAGGAAAAAGTTCGCAAAGTTTACATCCATAGCAGCAGCTTCTGCTTTGGGAGTGCTGGTTTTGGTCTTATCTTTTGGGGGCATAATTCTGAGGATGAGATGCAAGAGACATGGTTATGTAGCTGATCCTAGCTATAAATTGATTGACATTCATTGAAGATTTCTTTTTATTAACTTACTCTTTTAAGACTTTGACAGCTTTGAAGAGTAAAAGAGAAGACATAGAATTACCTTTATTTGATTTGGCAACCATTACAGCAGCCACAAATAACTTTTCAGGTGAAAACGTAATTGGAGAAGCCGGTTTTGGTCCAGTTTACATGGTAAAGTATTATTTTAAGTGCTCACATTAGTATTAAAAGGTTGTTTCTCCAACATTTCTTTGTTTAACTACGGTGGTTGCAGGGGAACTTGTCTGCAGAACATGTAATAGCAGTGAAACAACTGTTGAGAAGTTCTGTACAAGGCCCTGAAGAATTCAAAAGTGAAGTTACTTTGATTGCCAAACTCCAACACAGGAACCTTGTTAGACTTTTGGGATGTTGCGTTGAATGAGAGGAAAAACTATTAATCTATGAGCACATGCAGAATAAAAGGTTGGACTATTTCATTTTTGGTTTGATCAATCCTTCAGTAGTTGTCACATATTGCAACAAATTGTGTTTAGACTAAGTTCTTAACTAACTAAAATTCTTTATCGCTTGCAGATCAGAATAGAAGTGCCCTATTGACTTGGCCAAAGCGTTTTTGATATTATAATGGGGATAGCACGAGGCCTTCTTTACCTCCATCACGATTCCAGGCTAAAATTTATCCACAGGGACTTGAAAACAAACAACATTTTATTAGATGAGAACTTGAATGCAAAAATTTCAGATTTTGGTTTAGCTAGAATGTTTGAAAGGGTTCAAACTACTGCAAGAACAAAAAGAGTAGTTGGAACGTTGTTAGTTTCAATTTAGTTTACGGAAACATATGTGTATATATATCCATTTCTTACAGAGGCTAACAAATTGAAAGCCTATTGCGTTGAACGAGAGGAAAAACTGTTAATCTATGACCACATGCAGAATAAAAAGTTGGACTATTTCATTTTTGGTTTGATCATTCCTTCAGTAGTTGCCACATATTGCAACAAATTGTGTTTAGACTAAGTTCTTAACTAACTAAAATTCTTTATCGCTTGCAGATCAGAATAGAAGTGCCCTATTGACTTGGCCAAAGCGTTTTTGATATTATAATGGGGATAGCATGAGGCCTTCTTTACCTCCATCACGATTCCAGGCTAAAATTTATCCACAGGGACCTGAAAACAAGCAACATTTTATTAGATGAGAACTTGAATGCAAACATTTCAGATTTTGGTTTAGCTAGAATGTTTGAAGGTGTTCAAACTACTGCAAGAACAAAAAGAGTAGTTGTTAGTTTCAATTTAGTTTACAGAAACATATGTATATATATATCCATTTCTTACAGAGGCTAACAAATTGAAAGCCTGTTGCAGTGGATACATGGCTCCAGAGTATGCATTTGATGGGAAGTTCTCGATCTTTTGACATATTTAGCATTGGAGTCGTAATGTTGGAGATAGTGAGTGGGAAAAAGAGCAGAGGCTATCAGAACCTTTTGAAACAGGTGAATAGTTAGTTAACAATTTAGTGGAACTTGTTTGCCCTAAAAGTATGCATAAATTGTTGTGGGCATGGTTATGTTGGACGGAAAACAGAGAGATGGATCTAATGGATGGATCCTGTAAGAATTCATGTGTGGAATCCCAAGTAAAGGGGTGTATTCAGGCGGTCTTATCATGCACTGAGAATGCAGCAGAAGAAAGGCCAGTAATGTCTTCTGTGATTCTAATGTTAAGCTGCAAGGATACAACTTTGCCTGTGCCCAGGAAACCTGGATTTTTCTTGGAAAGCAGTTGCAGTCTTTTGCAACGGAGTGCACCAGGAAGTAAAGATTCCAACAGGGAGGAAATGATCATGTCTGATATGGTAGCCAGATAGTTCTTTGGGACTAGCAAAAAGTGAATTGGACAAAATATTATCAAAAGACTTAACAAGAATATTGATCTTAGCAAAATATTGTTAGACTTAAATCTAGGATACATCTCATTTGCACATTTCTGTAACCTGATACACTGCATTGAATTGAATGGTGAGTTACAGGATTTTATTTGCTAAAACATTGACTGATATATCATCGTGGCCCTGATAGAACTGAAGGAAGTAAAGCAGTTACATCTTGGGAAATGATTGCTGGTACTTTGCTAATGAGATACTGTGGAATTAAGAAGTTATAATCAATATCTTTCTGGACATCCTCAACACCCTCCAAGAGCTTGATCACCGTGGACATAGAGGGCCTGTTTGCATAATCACTTTGCAGACACCAAGCAGCAATTTGCATCATTTCAACTACTTCTGCCCTATTGGACTGCATATCCTCACAGTATTTGTCTGCAAGATCTAGCCATTGTCCTTCTTGGGCAGTTTTCTTGAAAAGAGTTAGTAGATATCTTTCCTCTTCAGGCTTAGATTGCTCAAAAATTTTCCGACCGCATAAAATTTCCAAAACCACAACCCCAAAGCTATAGACATCTACTTTCTCTGTGATAACTCCATTGAGCCATTCAGGGGCAAGATAACCAGGAGTGCCTGTCATGGTGGTTACAACCTGACTTTGGTTCCTATCAATGAGCTTAGAAAGTCCAAAGTCCGCTAGTTTAGCTTTGTAATTTTCGTCCAGAAGTATGTTCTGTGGCTTGATGTCTAGGTGAATAATTTTTTGCCTGCAATCTTCATGAAGATAGGCTAATCCCTTGGCTATATCAAGAATGATATTTCTTCTGAAATTCCAGCCAAGAGACATTGTCGGTTCTTGGCTTCTGGAATAGATCCATCTGTCTAAAGATCCATTACAGAGATACTCATAGACCAAAACCCTATGGGATTTTTCTGCACAAAAACCAATTAGTCTGACCAAGTTGACATGGTGAATGCTGCCAAGGGATTCAACTTCTGCTAGAAATGACTTCTTAACATGGCCTAATCCATCAAGGCGTTTGGCTGCAATTCTGGTGCCGTCCTCCAACAACCCTTCGTAAACTGATCCAAATCCTCCCTCACCAAGTTTCTTATTGAAGTTATCCGTTGCAGTTACTAACTCTGCAAAAGAAAATCTGGTGGGCATGCCCGGTACATGATCTAAATAATCCTCCTCAACTTCTTCAGCTTTTCTCTTCCGCCGGTATACATAAACTATAGCTCCAACTACAACTGCTGCACAAAGAATTCCTAGAGTTGATCCTATCACAGGCCCTAGAAAGCTCTTCCTTCCCTCAGCAGCAGTGGGGGATATTTCCACTGCAGGGGACTTCATATTTGGAGCAATCTGTACTTTTATAGATACAGAAGAATTGTAGTGAGTCAGATCTTTCACATTATTCATCAATGAAAAGATCTGGGAAGGCAAATAGCAGTCCCCATCAGAAGAATTTGAGCCATGGCGAAAGATAGCAGCTTTGCAGGAACAATTTCTCAAGCAGGCATCTTTACAACTCTCCACATCTGTGTCCCCGATGTCTCTGATGAAATCAAAGTAGGTTACATCCTCAAGGTCCAAGAAACTATGATTGCTGGAAGCAATACATGTAAGTGGAATGACTTCAGAACAACCAAGATCAGGCTGTCTATCATTTGTCTGCCTAAAGATTGCTGCATTATTGGAGCTTGATCTTGGGCAACTGCATTGCCCATTTGAGCAAATTCCATATTTACCACAAACCATAGGATAATTGCACACACCAAGATAACCTGTGAAAATATCAGCTACTTCCCTCCATGGTGTTGCCCACTGAAACACTCGAAGATGCCCATCTGGCCCCAGTTTCATATACTGAGCTGTGGTAGTTGGAGGAATATCTATCGATATATCGGGATTGCTGGGCTCGACAGAATTTATATACAACTCTAGACTTCCATTTTGAAACTTAGCATAACCAGTTTCTTTGTTCTGCTTAGTGCTAAGAAACATCCGTTCATAGTATACCTGTGGAGGATCTGATTGTATGGAAGCTACTAAGCCTTGGCTAGTCATTGACACAGAAAACAAACCTCCTTCAGTCCAATTAGTTGATGAAGCACTTGCTGTCAGATTCTTCCCAGATACTAAGGTCTGTCCTGGAACTAGGGCATCAGTTGGATGGTCAAAAGATTGCCAGACGACAGCGTTTTTTGCGTCGAACAGAACAAGATTTCCCATTTCTGTCAAGTTTAAGCCTATAACTGACTTTCCAGCAGTGTTTGTAGACCAAGCCAATGTGCCATCAGAATCTCTGAGGACTAAATCACCTTCATTTGTGAGCTGCAGTGTTGCATTGATTCTGACGGGGCTGTTTCTATTAGCAGACCAGACAACCTGTGGGAATCCTATGGCAGGTGAAGTGATGCCTCCGCCGCTATTTGTTTGGACGATGAAGATAGCAAATAGGTAAGTTTCACAAGTCCCATTGCAGTAGAACCCACAGGCATATTTTGGACCAAAAGTTCCTCTGAGAAGGATGGCTCTAACAGTTGAATTATCTGTAAAGGGCACAGAATGATCTGCAGAGACACTATTGATCCAAGAAGTGGAGAGGTTTGCGGTTGGATAATCAAATGGCTGGGAACTTACATGGGATAGATAAGAGAAGAAAGGTATGGTAAAGAAGATACCCCAAAAGGGAGACATTTTTTGCATCAGCAAGCTCTGGAGAGAGTTGACTGACACAAAAATGTGTGAAGAACTTTTGCAGAATTAGTCAATATTTTCAATACCGGAAACTAATTCTACTTATTATTGATTTAATCGATTTGATCATTAATTGAATCGGTATGATATTATAATAATATAATAATTATATTTAATTTTATAAATATATATAATATTTTAATATTATACAAAAATAAAATCTTCAATTGATAAAAAAAAATTATTTGAAAAAAAATTTAACTTACTTAATTTTAACTATTTTTAAGTATATTTTTTTAAAAAATTATATTATTTCACAATTTATTAATTATAAATAAATAAAAAAATAATATTTTATATTGATTTAAGTAATTATTCATTTCTTACTTCAATTCAAAGTAAAAATATATTCTTATACACTAAATATTCAACATAATTTAAGAAAGATTAAACAAAATAAAATAATAAATTAAACATAAGTATTTGCATATAATTATCATTTTATTAAATTTTAAAAAAATAAATTCATATTTCAAAAAATTACATGTTCAAAATCTTTAATTATAATTTTTAATTCACAATTTTTTTTTCTTTTTTCATTTTTTTTATTCATAAAAAATGTAAAATTAAAAAAAAATCTAGTAAACAAGTTGAACCAATTCGATTTTAATCGATTTTGATTGATTTTGACATTTATTAATTTTTATCTTTCAATCGAACCAGAATGGCCACTAGTCAGCCGTTCGATCGATCGGATCAATCGATTTGATCCGATTTTCAAATCATGAGAGTAAGTTATAGATGTAGACAAGATTGAAAACAGTGGACAGCAGATGCAAGTTGTATGATTGAGACTCGGATGGAGAAAAAAGGGCAATTTGAGTTAGGGACTCAACCAAAGTATTTGACTATTCTGTCAGCTACTTGGTCTTCGTCAATGAGCTCAAGAATGTTTCAACTCGAGGCCCTTTTATCTGCAGTCGGAATTATATAAATATCATCATATATAAGTTTGCTATAGCATATTTTAAAAACTTCTCACATCAAGCCTTTGTTTGATTGTGTTAGCCGTTTTGGGAAAACAAGGCCAAACATGGCCTTCATTTTTTAATGGAGAAAATATTTCTTAAATTCCTGTCCTAATTCATTATTTACTCAAACCTTATTTTATTTCACATTCTTTCATGCATTTTCTGACAAACACAGACTTTGTCTGCCACCCCTGCCACCCTTGCTGCCCCCCTGCCACATTTCCACCTCACACACCACATATCATTCACTCTAATAATAATAATAATAATAATAATAAAATAATAAAATAATTAATAATATACTAATAAAAATAAAATTGATAAATATTAATAGTTATTATTATTATTATAGTATTAATTATATTTATAATGTAAGTAGCATTAATAATAAATAAAATAATAATAATACTAATACTAGTCATGACAATAGTATTCGTAATTATAATAATAATAATATTTAGAATAAGTATACTACTACTACTATTACTACTACTAATAATAATATTAATATTATTATTATTACTAATAGTTAGGATAAGTATACTACTACCACTAATAATAATAATCATCATCATCATCACACAAATAATAATAATAATAATTACAATTAAATAAATTTTCAACTAACAAACAAAATTCATAAAATATTATAATACAATCCACTTAATTATTACAAATTTACAACATAATCATACCTATTCAAATATAAATAAATGTATGTACAATATTTTTAATTAATATCCTTACAATTAAAAAAATTCTTTAATATCAATTTTTACCCTCAAACATCAATACAAAAATAATAATGTGACATCTACAATAAAAATTGTTCCTTAAAAATATATTCAAACATATCAAAATTCTTACATCCCATTTTTTATTATTTTTAAAAACAATAACCAAACGTCAATCATATTCCTCAACCTTCATTTCACATTCTCCCACAATTCTTTCATTATTCATTCTTCCAAAACACACAATAAATACGTAATAAAATCAAACAAAAAATATATCCAAACAAAGTGCAAATATTGTTATGAATCTAACTCAACCCATTTTAAAGCAATAAAACTATTTGAAATTTAGGTCGTTCATAACTTATGTTTGCTATCATAAGTAGTTTGTGGATATAAATTGATCCACAATGTTATAAGAATACTACCTAAAATTTGGGACATCCATGAACTACTCATGCCATCATTAGTAGTTCAAGGGAAATGGGGTTTATGAGCTTGAAATGTGACGTGTTCATGTCAAACACCTAATATAAATATTTTTCATTGTTAATTGCAAAGATAGATTTTTAATGTATTGTTTTGCATTTTTATTTAAATTTCACAATTCTAAAAACTTGAGTTTTATCTAGGCTGTAAATAGACATTCAAAAATTAGTTTATTATTCGTATTTATATTCATTTATATAAAATTTATCCGCATATGTTAAAAGCAAATGTTATACGTATTCGATTAGTAGATATCCGATTATAAATGGATATGAATATGATAAATGTGTATCTGATTCGTTTAATATTCGCTTCAAATACATATTTATTAAATAATATACTATTTATATTTTTTAATATAAATTTCGTAATCCATATATGTATATATAAAAATTATAATTGAAGAATTGAAAAGAAAAGGAATAAATTTAAAAAATTATTGTAATATAGAGAAAAAAAATTGAAAAATAAAGTTAATCAACCCAATTATTGTTGATTGACTTTATAATTATTATACTTAAATACAATTATTATTATTATTAATAAGTATTGATAATCAATTATAAAGTCAATTATTGATTAGAAATTATGATATTTATTTGATTATTTTCTTTTTAATGAAATTATATAGTTTTTTTATTAATTAAAATATGTATTTGTTATAAGTTTGCAGATTTACATATTTGAATATTTGTAAATAGATATTTAAAATAATTATCATTAAAAATGAATATAAAAAAATAATTCGAATACAAATAAATCTAATAAAATATAAATAAATATGAATAATTATAATCGGACATGGATATATTCGAATTCGATTGATATTCAATGGATACAAATTTATATATTATTTTTTAATATCTATTAAATTCATATTTGTATCCAAATATTTAAAAAATTAAATACATACAAATATAAAAATAATATATCTGATCCGTGTAATATCTTTTTACACCCTTAATTTTACCAAGTTTTCATTTAAATCGTTCTGACAAGCTCTAACCTTGTACATCTAATCAAAAATAAAATATATGATCAAACCCAGGCCGTATATGTAATTTAATAATGCACACCTTTACAATAGCGTGGGTGGATGTTCACATTTATATTCTCGACAATCCATTGTGACAAACAGTTCTATAGTTGACATCTTAAACGCGTTAGTGTAGCAGCCAATCTTGACTCGGGATTTGACTGTTGCCACAAACTAGTTTTGTCTCGAAAACTTAGAATATGTAGAATGATAACTTTTTCATAGAAAAATAAAATAATCCAGAATTTATAGATTTACAACTCCACTTCCAAGGCGATGTCTCCGCTCTTGTTTAATGATTGATTTTCTTTTACAATAGTTTTCGCCAGTGTCTTAATATATTTGAGAAATTCTTTTCATTCCCAATTTTCTTAGGAAATAAAAATTTTAAAAAATTTTTTAACTTCCAATGTTAATTTGTTAGTATAATTGATGCTGCTACGAGCTTGTAGGTCTGAAACTTCGGTGGATTTAAATGTTATTGGGCTTGAAATCCGTAATCAAGAACACACGTGAACTAGCTGAGGTGCCCCCGACTAAGGCACTCCGACGCTCAAGTTAGATTTTCGGTAAAACGGACAGTATCGAGTGGGTATGTAGTGAATAGTGTAATTGCATTACCTCAAGCGTGGTGGTGCTTGTAGAATTTATAGTCTGATGAGGGTGTGATTTTACCCAAGTACCCTTATTAGGTGTACTTGGCTTTCCCCATGACGGGGGGTTGGGAGTCATTCTCTACCCAGATCCCGGGACTGTGCCAGGTGGAGCAATCTCCAATTTTTCTGGATAGTCATATCAATAGGAACGCGCTCCTGCCAGAGTTGTTGGCAGGGCTACTAGAGTTGTTGAAAGCGGTTACATCCGTTGGCAGCAGTCACATCCGCTGCCACGTGTAATCATTGCCAAAAGGTTCAACTTGTCCAACTTGCAACCGAAACTCGATTCATGTCGACCAAACTTGGATGCTAAGGCTTCGGAAGTGGCCCTCAGGTCGATACAGGTCGACCGTGGAGCTTAACAAATGGGGTCGATACAAGTCGACTAGACTAACGTGCCTCTGGGCTTCATAGGCTATCTCTTCTAAATCTGGGCCTGTTGGGCCAACTGGATTATACCGTATCAAGTTGGTCCTCGTGGGCTGTCTCATTTGAAGTTGGGTCTATTGGGCCTACTAGGCTATCCCATATCATGAGTCCGCCCAACTCCCGGTCCTGATCAAGCCTGTCGACGAGAAGGAGCAGGGAGTTTACATGTAAATATGCCAGGTAATAAATTCGACCCGAGTTTTTGAATTATCGACCAGGGTTTTGAGGCGGTTACTTTTCATTTAATACAGCTATTACTGCACGGAATACGAAGCAATAGGAATGGGATACGAAGCGCGTAGGAATAGGATACGAAGCGGACAGGAATAGGATACGAGGCATACTAAAACAGGCTGTCATTATGGCGGTTGTACGAATTTTTGCGCACGTTCGCTTATAAATAGGGGGATAAACCCATTCATTCGCACTTTCGCAACTTGAATATTCAAATAATGTCCATTCATTGTTGAAGAACCTCTTGCTTCATACTTCCTGCTTCAAAGCTAAAACTGTAAGTGTCTGTAACATCTGCATTATTTT
>JACGDI010005586.1:491538-502052 GCA_014898725.1 Jacaranda copaia
TGTACTTGGCTTTCTCCATGACGGGGGGTTGGGAGTCATTCTCTGCCTAGATCCAGGGATTGTGCCAGGTGGTGCAATCTCCTATTTTTCTGGATAGTCATATCAATAGGAGCGTGTTCCTACCAGAGTTGTTGGAAGCGGTTATATCTATTGGTAGCAGTCACATCCGCTGCCACGTGTAATCATTGCCAAAAGGTTCAACTTGTCCAACTTGCAACCGGAGGTCGATTCATGTCGACCAGACTTGGACGCTAAGGCTTCGAAAGTGGCCCTCAGGTCGATACGGGTCGACTGTGGGGCTTAACAAATAGGGTCGATACAAGTTGACCAGACTGACATGCCTCTAGGCTTCATAGGCTATCTCTTCTGAATCTGGGCCTGTTGGGCCTACTGGATTATACCGTATTAAGTTGGGCTTCATGGGCTGTTTCATTTGAAGTTGGGCCTATTGGGCCTACTGGGCTATCCCATATCAATAATAATCTCGTAGAAATAGAATAAAAATGAAGCCCAAACTTAATATAGTCCATCACAAAAACTAGGGATGACTAATATAATAATGTAGGATGTAAGAAATTTAATTAAATCAACACAAAATCTCAAAATAGATAAATCTAGAATAGTCAAACAAAATTGAAGGGTGATACTTAAGAAAAACTTAGAATAATCAAATAATTTCTTTTTAAAAAAATGATAATTTTGAGTTAAAAACAAAAAGTAAACTTATAATAATTAATAAAACCAAGATGATGATCAACACTTATGATGCTCTTAAAATAATCAAATATAAATTTAAAATTAATGCCCAAGACCGGAACCTACTCACTTGACATCTTCCATATTAGTACCCTCTTCAAGATTTCTCATCCATCTCTATATATTCGGACACTGAGAATAGGATCAATTATTTCGGACAAAGAGGAAGAAGAATGAATTTCATATAAAGAGGAAAGATAGCATGAAGTTGATATATATTTGCAACTCAATAAGCAAAAACCTAGGAGAAAACATAGCATGCACATTGAGTCGGAGACAACATTCCATTCCATAGTATAAATGGTGGCATTTAAGAAGGGGTTTTTTATGGTTCTATACATGTTGTTTTGATTTATCATTATTTACCCATATTTTTGTCGTTCATATTAGTTTAATTTGATCCTCACCTTCAAATCATTAATAAGTAAAGAATCGTTGTTCTTTCATGATTCTTATAAAAAACCATCTTCTTTTAAAATTAAATTAAAAAAATAAAATAAAAATTATTACCCTTTTAATATTCAATGACCAAATTAATTTTATTAATTTTAAAAAATTAAAAGCCCTCTTTTCTTAATATTAAATCTTAATTCAATCAGAAGAAAATAAGAGAAAATAAACCTTAAAAAATGAATTCAATTAGAAAATAATTTGGGAAAACTCATTGTAGAAAGGCGTTGATACATTTCGCCGAGGAATACTAAATTCAAAGTAGGAGTCTCATCCGACTTCAATTTGAATTTTCACAAGGATTGGAGCATTGAGCTTTTTTGAAGTTTCAAACAACTTGCACTTCACTCTCTCATTGTAAATTTTATTGATGCAATCCACACATAAATATCTAATCATCCACTGTACTGATGATAAAATCCAGAGCATTAAGGGGAAATGAATACCGCCAACCTGCAAAATCAACTAGTGATCAAAATCTACAATGTCTTCTTAGCAGCTCTTCTTGCAAACAAATATTCTTCGCTCCAACCAAAGTACAGAATTGACTTCTTCGATTAACAGGGGAAAGAGGTATCTTTCACTACAATGTACGGGTGCCTTTTGTTAGTGTCCCACATCGATGAAATAAATAAGTTGTGGTATTTGATTTTAGGTAATTCTCACATCTTGAGTTAACTTTTGGAGTTGAGTTAGATCTAAAATCCATTTTTTAATATGATATCGGAGTTACCCATTCTCGATGTTGGGTTATTTGGTATTGTTGGGCCACCCATTTTATGTTATTCCACACTCCAAATGTTCATTCATGAGCATGCGCAAGATCGGTGAAATAAATAAATTGTAGTATCTAGATATGGTCTTAAGTAATCCTCATCTCTTGAGCTAACTTTTAGGATTGAGTTAAGTCCAAAGTCCATTCTTTGAGACCTTCCTACAGCAAGCTTTCTCTAATTTTCTTATGATGGAATTCGTTTCTTAGTATTTATTTTCTCTAATTTTCTTTTGATTGAATTAGGGATTACTGTTAGGAAAAAGTTCTTTTAGTTTCTTAAAATTAATAAGGTTGGTTTGGTTTTTGAGTATTAGTAGGGTAATGATTTTTATTTTATTTATAATTTAATTTTAAAAAAAGATGGTTCTTTATAAGAATTATGATTCTTTACTTCATAGTAAAAAATTGGTACATGATGATAAGTCAGAATTGTGGATATATGACCCTAAAAAACCCATTCAAGAATTAGAGTATAACAAACAAAATCTCAACTACAAGAAAGTTTCATATTAACTAGCCAACAAAAGTACAGAGTCAACTGAAAAAGTGGGAAGATTTTTGGATGAATGCCTCTAATAATTGTGACTAAGGGAATTTGAAGTTGGCAAATATTTTTCCTGAAATTTGTGAAGATAGTTGAATGGTAGAGAAATTAGCTTAAAATAATTTAATTCATTTAGGCAATCACGTCTAATTGTATAAATGTTATTTTAAGAAATTGTCCATGATTTTAGAAGAGAAGTTTTTAGCAACTCTTGCACTCAAAAAAATATGATGTCCTCACAGCATCCAATCCATGATACATTACTCATTGAACATTTCAAAGCTCAGATAAAGTAGCATGATGAGGGCAACTCTCATACTACTTGTCATTACCAAAGACGTAACACTAGCCTCATTAGCATAATTTGAAGATTCCCACCAAGTTGAAATCCTTAAGATGGAGAGAAATGACAAATACATGGACCTATATAAACAGGAACGATGATGGAAAATGTGCGACATAGATAATGCCCTACAAAGTTTAGTTTGAATTTGCAGCAAAATACAAATCCCATTTGAAAGTGTACTAAGAATTAGGGATTAGGAAGCCTTACTAAGTAAATTGCCGTTTTAGAGATCGAAAGAAGAAAAAATAGAATTTTACAAGATGAGACACACAAATAACAAAGATTACACCCTTTAAGCCAAGCTTTGGGAACAACAGAAAGGATCATGAAGACAGAACAGAAAAATTCAATTAACTATCTTTATTGACTCAGGTAGATTCCACTCCTTACAGAGCCAAAGGTTTGCATCTGAATTAGTAATTAGCTATTTGGCAAAATTCTACAATGGATGAGTTTATAAATCAGCTTTAAACAGAAATGAACCCAGAATTAGTGATAAAATGCTTACACCAATCAAAATCATCTTCCAAAAATTAAACAACTTGATTTTGTATTATAATATATTAGACTGCATCCATGACAAATAATTATTTATTGTTCTGTTCCGATTAACCATATGAGTTTGTCTCAAGGATTTCTAGATAGCTATTATATGCGTTACTACGCTTGTGCTGAGTTTTGAACATGGTAGTATACTTTGAATAGATAGTTATTTTTAGCATAGCTAATAATATTAAAATGTTGCATTGCCTATCAAATAAGACTATAACACCAAACACGAAGAAACGAAACACCTATACGATAGTGAGATTTAAACTTGTCAAATAAATGGATTTGGCTTCTGAAAAGTAAAATTCTGATCTAATTTTACAGGGACCATTCAACCATCAGATACATAAAAATGGACTATGCAAAATTCATCCAAATCCTCTGTGCTTCAATCTATCTGGAATTTGCTCTTAGAGCAGATGACACACTTTTTCCCAACCACACTTTTGCTGATGATGGCAGTAAATTAACATCCCAAGGTGGGATATTTGAGCTAGGTTTCTTCTCTCCGGGGACATCAACAACTACTAGATTTTTGGGAATACGACATGAAGCTACGCCAGATATCGTTGTTTGGGTTGCAAACGTAAAAAATCGATTACAGACTCAAATGGAGTCTTGACTCTAGCCAAGAATGGCACACTGATGCTTCTCAACACGACCCAAAAAAAAGCATAATTATTTGGTCATCCTATTGATCCAAGCCCACATCAAGTCCAATTCTACAACTTTTAGACACTGAAAATCTTGTACTTGTAGATAAATCGATGACTACTGAGGAAACCTACATTTAGCATAGTTTTGATTACCCAAGTGACACTAGGTTACCAGGGATGAAAATGGTCCAAAACCCTAATGATGGTAAGCTGGATAAATATTTGACATCATGGGAAATGTTAATGATCCGTTCCTTGGAGAATTCACTTATAAGACTGAAAACAAGGGTTTTACTCAGCTGATCATTTTGAGGGGGACCAAAAAAATATTTAGAACTAGCCATCATAATGGGGATTTCTTAAATGGGTATCCACTGTTTCTTGAACCAGGGTGGAAATCTCAAATAGTTTTCAGCAAAGGTAGATTGATTTTTTGTTTGACCCCTACAACCAATCATTTAACATAATATTAATAACGAATTATCCGGGCATCCTTCAGCGATACATAATGAATGAGCAGGGAGACACATGGAGCCTTATCTTTGTAGTGCTAAGCCACCTGTGTGACAATTATGGGCCATGTGGTCCTAATGGCATCTGCAGAATTGATAAAATAATAGTTTGTGAGTGTTTGAGTGGTTTCACACAAAAATTTCAAAAAGAATGGCATAGATTCGACTAGGCCAGCGGATGTATTAGAACTATACCAGTAGATTGCCAAAAGTAAGATGGGTTTTTGATGGTTGAAAGAATCAAGTTCCCTGATCCACTTGATTTCCAATTAAACACTAATATAAGTGTTGCTGAATGCCACGATGAGTGTTTAAAGAACTGTAACTGCTCGGCTTATGGTGCTCCATATATTATGAATGAGAGTTGTACCTGTTTTATGTCATTTGGGAACTTGATTGATATCTGCGAGTTCACTGTGGACTCTCCTGTTAGGCTGAGTATATATCTTCGCACCCCTGTTTCAGAACTGGGTAAGTGAATCTTATTAGTTTCGGATAAATTTTATAAACTTTTCCTGTGCTTCCACATGCAAAATGCATTAAAGAGATTATCAAGAAAATGGGAAAAAATGCAAAATACATTCACTAACTATTGCATGATGTGAAAAGAGGACATTAAAGATTTTTATTTTTAAAATACATCCACTATATTTTGATATTCAGCACATTGAGTCATTTTGTCCACAATTTAAGTCCATTTCGCTTGAAAATTGTGGCAATTTCACCGGATTGTCACACGTATCCCGTACGTGACCACAAAATTGGGTGAATCTTGCCACGCATCGTCGAAGAGACATGTCAACATGAGTTATTGTTCAGTTACACCACGTCATCTCACCACCTCCACTAGAATGCCACATCAATTAAGAAAGCCACCACCTCAGCACCACTCATCTAAGAAATAAATGGGAATAAATATAGGGCTCGCATTTCTCTTCTTCATGCGTTCTCCACTACCAAATCCCACATAAATCTATAAGCTCCCCCAAATATCACTGCGCATTGTCAACAAAAGCTTTCTCCAAACTATTTTTTGATAATAGCAAGCTTTTTCTCTATATCATCTATGAAATCCTTTGAACGTTTGCATTGTTACTGTGGGTTGAAAGCATATGTTAGAACATCTTGGATTGAATTGAATTTAGGTAGGAGGTTCCATTTATGTCCATAGTAGGTAAGATTCTGGCCCTAATGTTCCATCCATGGAAAAGGGGTTTAAAGTTTGGTTGCTCACTATTTTCTCCTTTTTTTTCGGAGAAATATGTGTGGTTTTTTTGAATAGGCAAACCTACCTATGTGTCCAAGAGCAAAAAGTATAATTCTAGGTCTTCTTCGTAGAATAAACTTAATGGAGGTTAAAATGACAAGAATGAAGAAGAGGGGCAATATTTTGGTAATTATTACGGTGGCAGCTTGGCTTTGTTGTGTGCTTGTGTGGCTTGGTTGCAAATTGAATGTATTGTAGTTGTTTTGTAATAAGAAATGTAGTATTGAAGTCTTTATGTTTGTAGGTGGTTGATGGAGTTAGTTTAGAGTAGCAGGCTTTGGTGTTTTGTACGCTCCAAGTGGGTTTAATTCCAAGTTGACTTATGGGTTGTTCAATTGAAGTTGTTTATCTTCTGTTGTTTGTTTATTGGCTTAATGGAACCTCTTCAAATTGTTTGTTTGAATTCTTAAAACAAGTCCAAGCATGTGCTCAAATAAAATGTGGAAAACTTGATCAAAACTCCGAAGATAAGTTATCACAGGTATGAACAAAGTTGCCAAGTTGGCAACATATAAATGAAAGCAAAACTAAGAAATGGAGGTCCCATTCACTTCAAGCAATAAAAGAGATTCAATTTACCAACACAAATTGTGAACTTGAACAATTTAATTTCAATAAACCACATTATACTCCAAAATATCATAGTAGAGTTTTACAAAATGTTCCTTTCATTTGCAAAAACTCAATGAGCATGACAAAAGATGTGTCAATTTTGCTCTACAGATTGTTCATCTAAGCTTAAATCACATTGTCACATACATTTCCAAGTTCAATAGACAAAAAACCAGGCCATTGTACATTTAAAATATTTAGTTTTTCTTCCTCTTTCCAGCTCTAGTTTTTATTCTATTTATGTTGTCCATGGTAATATTTAAGTTACTCAAGATGACATATTTCTTCCTCCCAAAACTAGATGCTCGAGTTGGTATAGTTTGAGAGGCTTGAGGGCCATCATTTTATGAAAGTTGCAGCTACTGGTACATACTTGGCCCTAGAACCTTAGATGGGTTTTGATGAGAGGATCCCCTATTGTGTTCTAAGATAAGATTGTTACCAAATTTGTTAAGAAATTATCAACACAAACTTTATATATTGAGTTAGAAATTATATATCCTAGTAGTGTTCTGTATATTGCTTGCTATCTGCCTGGAATTACCTTCTTGATGTTCAGAAGTACTTTTTCTTACCGTGGCAAAGTAGCACAAAATATTAAAGACTTAAACCATTACATCTATAACTTGTCTCCAAAGTAATAACTCAAACTTAAAATTGACACATATTCATCACCTCTAATTTCTTTTTAGCTGCAGCAAAAAGTTCTCCCAACTCAAATCTATCTTTTGACTTGTTACTAGCGCTAAGCTATGTATGATACAAAAACAAATGCAATTAATAAAATGAATCTAAAACTAAAACAAAAACTGCAACTTTGATCTATATGAAATGTCTCAATACTTGGTATATTGTACCTCATCTCTAGTTTTTTCTACAACTGGGCCAAACATATGCATGTTAAATGTTTCACTATTATCTCTATCATGAAAAAATCACATATGCAAGTTCTAATAAGAAGAAAGGTGAATATAACTTAATTTTTAAGAATAAACTTAAACTTAAATTTCCAATTAAACCTCATTAACTGTTGGTGGTGGATGCATATGAGACTCATTAACCTCCTTTGTGATATTGTTGCCTTTTACCTTTACAGAAAAATAAAAAACTAAGCATGAGTTGTTATTGGTAAACTTAATCATTAAGACAAGTTAAACAACTTATTCAAGTACCTGTTTTTGCCTCCTAGGTCTTGTTGCACTTGTACCTTCTTTAAGAGGACATATTTTTGAGTTATGCCCTCCAATTTTACAATAGCCACATCTAATTGTTGTTTGCCTTCTTGTCACCTTGGTGGGCAACTCTCTCCTGTCCTTACCTTTGCCTCTTTTCTTTCCTTTTGTTGATGGTTCATCTACATATCTTTTTCTTACCCTACTTGGTCTTCCTTTCTATAGTGCTATTACTATGGGGTATGTACAAAGTCTCACCCCATAGCTTTTGACCATTGACTCCCATGATGGCAGGCTCATAAACTTTCTTGTAGCAATCCACATTATATCATCTATCCACATACTGCATAAGATCCTCTCTCCCATTACAAATAGCACTGCATACATGCAGGCATAGGATACCCATAAGCTCCCACTTCCTACAATTACATGTGCATATCTCCAAATCCACACAGTATTGGCCTCCATATATGTGTGTGATCTGGTAGTGTGTGTCATCAACCTTCCTAGGTGTACAGTTAGTTAGATTTTTCACATGCTTATCTAGTATCTCACTAATTGAAGGACATATGTCACCCCTCCAACAGTTAGCAGCTTTCTCTCTAGTTTTTGCAGCTTTATCATAAGATATTCCCTTAGCCACTCATGCATGGTAAGTGTGGGCTGTTCTCTAGCATAAAGTATGGCAGAGTTGAAGGACATATAGAAGTTATTCAACACCATGTCACATTTTGACATTAGTGTGAAATGAGACTTGCTTCATTGTGATGGAGGCTTGTCACAAAACCATTCAGCTGCAGTAGGGTCCAAGTTTGCCATATCTTTCATTACTTGTTTGAATTGGCCAACTGTTGTGCTGTTGGCAACTTTCCAAAGAGGGTCTTTAAACTCCAGTCCCTTGAAACCAACATTTTTGAAGTTCTTCATCAAATGTTTAACACATAACCTATGCTCTGAAGTTGGGAACACATCTTCAAAGGCTTGAATTAGGCCGTTTTACTTGTCAGACATAAATGTGAACTCATGTGGCCTCTAAATATTCAGGTCTTGCTTCAATAGTGTCAAGAACCATATCCAAGTGTCCCCTGCCTCCTTTGAAAGAATTGCATATGTTATAGGGTATGGCTTGTTATTGGTGTCAATCCTAACAACACTTAAGAGGACACCTTTATGTGGTCAACAGAAAGATGGCACCTATCTACACTTATGTTTGGTCAACAACTAGCTTTAAACCCCCTTTTCATAGCACCAAAGCAGCAGTAAAAGTGATTGAAAGTGTTTGATACAGAGGTATAATCCATCCTTAGAACAATTGAAGAGCCTGGATTAGTTATTCTCAACTTAGTAACATAGTCCCACAACTTAGACTACTGAAGTGCAGGGTCTCCCTCAATCATCTCTAGAGCTTTCCTCTTGGCTCTATATGCTTCGTCCCATGATACCTCAACCCTCACCTCCTTTATTATCTCTAGCCTAAAACCCTCAATTGATCTTTTTAGATCATTTTCAACTTGTTCTTAAAATTTTCAACTAAATAAGTTGATTTTAGATTATAGACTTCATATGTAGGCTTACAGTTATGTGTTAGATTATAAGTTAAAACCTAAAATGTGTATTCATCTTTCACTTTGTAAGCATGAATCTTCCACTAACACCTTTCTTTCTCATACTTAGCTTTTATCATTCTTAGCTATCTTAATATTCCTCATGGATTGCACAGCTTCTACATAGATGTCTTTTCTAAACTTATTATTATCCTTGAACTTCATCTCTAGTTCAAACCTAGGGGTAAATGGCTTCTGGGAATTAAAGGTAAGAGCTGCAAGCATTGGTTGGTCTTCATCAGTTTCTATGTCATCCATTTTATCCCCACTACCCCAAATAATATTATCTTCACTCTCTTCAGTCTCACCATCACTATCTTTATCACTCCCCCTAGCATAGTCATTGTCTTTTTTAGCCCCACTCATACCTCTACCATCAACATTTCCTACCCATTCTTCATCATGGTCAACATTTTCTTCAAATAAAGCATCATCCATATCTTTACTCTTACTGGCAATGATAGTATCAAAATCACTATCATCACTCTCACTGTCCTCTATGTCATACTCACTGACATCAGCTACAGTATCATCATTGTCTATATTTGATGGAATAAATTGATAGTAACTTTCTAAACCTTCATCATGTTTAGCTCCTAATCTCAAATCAACTTCCTTCTCTATTGTTTCAAAACCTACATAAGCACCCTCTAAGTCCACTTCAGTTTGATGTGTTTCTTTTTCAAGTTGTTGTGTGTCTATTTCATGGACTAAATACTGAAAATCTTCCCTTAAGTCTACTTTAGTTTGCTGTGTTTCTTT
Source organism: Jacaranda copaia (assembly GCA_014898725.1). Classification (NCBI taxonomy): domain Eukaryota; kingdom Viridiplantae; phylum Streptophyta; class Magnoliopsida; order Lamiales; family Bignoniaceae; genus Jacaranda; species Jacaranda copaia. Next base: position 501,544 of record JACGDI010005586.1, read on the forward strand.
TTCAAGTTGTTGTGTGTCTATTTCATGGTCTAAATACTGAAAATCTTTCCCTAAGTCCACTTCAATTTACTGTGTTTCTTTTTCTGGTTCAATGGGTTTAGGAGCATTCAAAGAATCAGTTATATTAGGTTCAAGGTCACTCACAATTGTAGGGTTTGACACATTTAAATCCTCTATAACTACACAGTCAACATACACATCTACCTCCTTATTAGCCTTCCTCACATGATCCATGCAAATTCTTTTGAATTCTTCACTATCTTTGACTAGCTTGAAACCATTACTCATCTTAATGTAATATCTCCTACTCTTGTCTACCTTCAATATATCATAACATATCTCCAATTGATCTATGGTCATATCCTTAGTAGACACATAATTAGATTTAGCAACACTTCTCCCAATATATTTAGCAATTAGAACAAGCAGGAATTGACCCTCGTAATACATAGCTATTGTCACTGTGTTGGTTTCAAAACCTTCAAAGCGTCAATGCAAAAATAACAAAA
>JACGDI010005586.1:502197-625727 GCA_014898725.1 Jacaranda copaia
CACTTTTTTGACCTTTGATGGTCCACATTCAAAGGTCCACATTATGATAGCAACAACAAAATCAAATATTGAATTCTATGTCTGAATAGTCATTGAGAGAATCAATTTACCAACAGTAACATAAACCACCCCAACTCAGCATGCGGAAGAGACAAATGAGGGATCACGTTGACTAATCTTATGGCTCAAACTAAACAAATATTCAAACAAAAAATATGAACAAATTTCAATACACTTAAAGAAAGTATTAACACTAAAAAAACTAACAGTACAGAAGACCAACCCTTGGACCACATTGACTACATCTATGCTTAAAATTGGACAAACATTCAAACAAAGAACTTTAACAAATGCCTAAACACACAAACTCACCATACGAGGGAGGGGGCAAACCAATGTGCCACTGCGACTGTTTATACACCATCTCTTTTTCTTATTCGATGTTAGCTTCAACAATCCTTGCTCAAAATCAGATGGCACAGGTATGGGTTCATAGAAAGACTATATCTTTGGGATTTTTTTTCGATTTGAGATTTCAACTAGAGGGTTTTTGAAAATGAGGGTTTCCGTAGTTTGGATTTTTCAGGTGTTTGATTTCTTGTCTTAAACGCTTCGTTTTTCTTATTTAGGGCAGAGAAGTTAGACTTTTTTTCTTCCATTTTAAGTTGCTTTTTTATTTCTTAGATGAGCGATGCTGAGGTGGCGGCTTTCTTAATTGATGTGGCATTCCAGTGGAGGTGGCGAGATGACGTGGTGTAGCAGACCAATAACTCATGTTGACATGTCTCTTGGGTGACGTGTGTCGAGATTCACTCAATTTTGAGGTCACGTGCTAGATGCATGCGACAATCCGGCGAAATTGCCACAATTTCCCACCAAAATGGACTTAAATTGCTGACAAAAGGACTCAATGTGCTGAATATCAAAATATAGTGGATGTATTTTAAAAATAGAAATCTTTAATGTCCTTTTTTCACAGCATGCAATAGTTAGTGGACGTATTTTGCATTTTTTCTGAAGAAGCTGTATCAATATGTCTTAGTGAACCTGTCTGCTAATAGTTGATTCTTTATTTAAGAGCATACAATGGATTGGAATAAGAAGAGCAGAAAAGTCCGCAAAGTTGATATCTATAGCAATTGCTTCTGCTTTGGGAATGTTGGTTTTGGTCTTATCCTTTGGCGTCATGCTTCTGAGGATGAGACGCAAGAGACAAGGTTCTGTTGCTGATCCTTTCATTTGATTGACTTATGCTGAGGATTTCTTGCTGTTAATTAACTCTTTTGAGTTTTTGACAGCTTTTAAGAGTAAAAGGGAAGACTTAGAATTACCTTTATTTGATTTGGCAACCATTACAGCAGCCACAAATAACTTTTCAGGTGAAAACGTGATTGGAGAAGGCTGTTTTGGTCCAGTTTACATGATAAAGTATCATTTTAAGTGCTCACATTAGTATTAAAAGGTTGCTTATCCAACATTTCTGTGCTTAACTATGGTGGTTACAGGGGAACTTGTCAGCAGAACAAGTAATAGCAGTGAAACGACTGTCGAGAAGTTCTGGACAAGGCCCTGAAGAATTAAATAATGAAGTTACTTTGATTGCCAAACTGCAGCACAGAAATCTTGTTAGACTTTCGGGATGTTGCATTGGAGGAGAGGAAAAGCTGTTAATCAATGAGTACATGCAAAACAAAAGCTTGGATTTTTTCATAATTGGTTTGATCAATCCTTCAGTAATCTTCACACGATGCAGCAAATTCTCAAGAAAATCAAACATGCATTCTTAAACTCACAAAAAAAATTTTATCACTTGCAGATCAGAATAGAAGTGCCCAATTGACATGGCCGAAGCGCCTCGATATTACAATGGGGATAGCACGGGGCCTTCTTTACCTCCATCACGATTCCAGACTAAAAATTATCCACAGGGACCTGAAAACGAGCAACATTTTATTAGATGAGAACTTGAATGCAAAAATTTCAGACTTTGGTTTAGCTAGAATGTTGGAAGGGGATCAAACTGCTGCAAGAACAAAAAGAGTTGTCGGAACATGGTAAGCTTTTCACGTAATCTACAGAATCATATAAATATAAACATACACACACACGTAAACATTTCTTTAGAGACCTAATAAATAAAAGCCTGTTGCAGTGGATACATGGCTCCAGAGTATGTATTTGATGGGAAGTTCTCGATCAAGTCAGACGTATTTAGCATTGGACTTGTAATTTTGGAGATAGTGAGTGGGCAAAGGAACAGGAGCAATCAGAACCTTCAGGAACGGGTGAATAATTAGTGGATCTTGTTTTGTATGAACACTGTAATAAGTACAAATAAATTGTTGCAGGCATGGTTATCTTGGAAGGAAAACAGAGAGATGGAGCTGATAGATGGGCCCTGTAAGAGCTCGTTTGTGGAGTGCCAAGTAAAAAGGTGCATTCAAGTTGGCCTATTATGTGTTCAGAATGCAGAAGAAGACAGGCCAGTAATGTCTTCTGTGATTCTGCTGTTAAGCAGTAAGGAGACAGCCTTGCCTGTGCCAAAGAAACCTGGATTTTTCTTGGAAAGTGGTTGCAGTCTTTCAGTGCAGAAAGCATCACCAAGTGAAGATTCCGGCAGAGGGGAAATAACCTTTTCTGATGTAGAAGCCAGATAGTACTTTGGGACTGCAATATTCAATTGGACAAAATATTATCCAGAGTACCCAGCTTACAGTGCACAATTGCAATTGAATTGGACTCCCAAGTATGTAATTTTTGTACCTACTATAAAAATTATTCATAAGATTTCATGTCAAACATCTGTTCGCATAAGTTGTTAATGTCTAACTAGAGAAGATATCAAATGGCTGCAGAATAAGGGGTGATCAAGTACTCCGCTTTGAAAAATATGAATTCTTAGATTGTGTCATGAATTGAACCACAAGTACAATCTCCCACAAGAAGAGGAATGCCAGTCTACGAGGAAATGGATTTTTCCTTTTCTTTTTTCTTTTTTTTCTTTTGTGTGTGTGTGCGTGTGTGTGTGTGTTGACTTGAGTTTGTGGCGTAGATAATACATTGATGCAAGATATATTTGGACATTCAAGCGAGACTATCTCATGCATTGATATGCCATATGGCATATGCCTCAAGATTATTGAAACAAGGTAGTGTTTTATGCAAAACAACAAACAAACATGTTCATGCATTTACTAAAATTCTCGATAATATTTATAAAATTACTAATGTCTTTTTCTACTCTTTTTTTTAATATTATGAGGATTGTATTAAACAATTGATGACACACTAGCAAAAACTTGATACAATAACAAGCAATACCATATATTGCACGGAAATGGTATGCTATTCAAAATAACATGCCATATATTGATTTGGGTTATAGTCCAAATCCGTCAAATTCAAGCCACATTAACAATTCTATATTAAATTTCTATGTTTTATGTAATGATAATGAAGAGGAGGAGGATTTTTTTTGCACGTAAGCATGATTTTACCTGAGGTTCTAAGATTATATCCACCAGGAGTGATGCTTAGAGGGGACATTCAGAAAGGAAATATCACTGGGAAAGGCAACCTTGCCGGCCAGAGTTCAGCTCTTATTTCCAACAATTATATTGCACTATGACGGCAAAATATAGGGCGATGTTGCGATTCAACGACGAAGTTCCAGGCAATACCAGGCCAGCCCTCATATTTCCCATTTGGTTGGGGTCCTCGGATGTGTATGGGCCAGAACTTTGCATTGTTGGAAGCAAAACTGGTATATACTATGATTTTATAGAATTATTCTTTTGAGCTTTCTCCATCCTAAGCACATGCTCCTTTCACTGTGGAAACCCTGCAGCCACAACACGGTGCGTATTTAACTCTTCACAAAATCTAAGGTCGAGATTCAACAGCCTTTGGATCTAGAACAAATAGTAGGAATGTTATAGTTTATTGCAATTGTTGCTTCCCTTCAATTAGTGCCTTTATGTTGTGGCAAATGTTTTTTGATAAATAAAATCTCTTTGTAAATTATAGCACATTCTTGGATGTTAGTTTTTGTGTCTAAATGTTGAAACTAAAAGCAAATGAATGTTGCCTAGTTTGAGGAGACAAAAGAAAATTTAAGATGATTAATGGTTAAAGTTCTAAACAATCACCAACACACACACACACACACAAACAAAAGCAAAGATAAAATACTATGTTGACTTCTGCAACCAGCATAATTTTCAATCCTCATCCAATAATGAAAATAGAAACTACATAAAGAAAAGAAAAGAGAATATTCGAACAAGGAAACCATTATATCCATATTTAGAGTGTTTAGTAATAGATGTAAACAAAAATACATCTGAGTATCTTTGAAAATGGATAATTTTTGTCAATTTCGAATACTAAAATACGGACAACTTATTTTATACTACAATATTTTTCACAGATCTACCTTAATGGAAAAATTATGTTTACTATTACCAAGGATCGAAATATTTACTGTATTATTCTTACTAATTTACTAATTCAAATGTCAAGTGTTTAGTTGTAGTAGAAGAAGAAAGTTGGTCAAAACACAAAATGTTGAAGGGCTGAGCAAGACAAATCAATTCATTGATGGATGATCTCTGTAACGTGGGGTTAGGTTTGTCACAACACCCAATCTAAGCCCAAATCTTGATATATATACCAAAATTATTAGACCTTATATTTATCTTACCTCACAATTCATAGTCTAATTAGATTCATACCTTGAAATACCCAAATAATAGTCCCTAAATTATATCTTACCTTACCAAACCCAAGACCCATTGGGTCTATGACTGGGTCCAACTTATTAGACTTAGTTTTTGGATTGCCTTTTGACCTGATCAATTGTTTCATTTTTTCTAAATTTTCTTATTGTTAGTCAAAATGTTAAAACTATCAAATATGAGGATGCTAGATTAATTTATTAATATCAACTAATTTTTTCCTACACATATATATTGAAAAAGTTAACTCAATTTTTTGAAAGTCAAAAAAATGTTTGCATTTAATTTTTAGTTGTTTAACTTAATTTAGTTAATTTATATATTTAAGTTTTGGTATTCTAAACAAATAAAAACCAAAAAAGTTACATCACTTTTCTCTCTCGTCCCCCATATTATGTATTTTCTCTCTAATTTTCTTTTAGTATGTCATTTCCTCAATCTTTAACTTTATTCTTTCTATTTTTCTAAATTAATATTATTTCATGTAAATATTCAATCAAATATATGTAAATACTAGGAAAAAAAATTCATGCTATTATATAAACGTTAGCAAATATTTATTAATATAATTTAAAAAAAGACAAGGATGTCTTCAAATCATTCTCAAAAATAAGTTCACATTTTTTTGAAGAGCACATATTTGATAAAATATAATTTTAGAAAATACTTTTAAAAACATAATTTTTTTCAAATAGTGCACCATAATTTTTCATATTTTCAAAGATGTTAAGTTGCATATTTATCATTTAATTTGTATAATTTTCTTTATGGTTAATAGTAAAAATAATTAATTATTGGATTTTAACTTTCATTTTATATTTCATGAAGCAAATTGAAGATTCGAGCTAAATGCAGCTGAAAATCAAGTACTCATCATGCTTGGAGGAAAAATTGCATTCTCGAGGAGACAAGGAATGGAAGAAGGAAATAATTCAAGCACAAATGTGTCTTGCTTCCCAAAACTCTATGCAAATTCAATTAGGAAGCATTCTACCCCTCTTAGCAATTGTATATTTTTGGAATATTTTAATTTTTGTTTCTTTAATTAAAAGAATTTAGGTTTCTTTATTTTGGCAAGACTCTTAACTAGTTTCTCAGTTATATTAGGAGTATTAGACTATATATATGGAACCAAGGATGAGACCAGACCTATGTTTTCATCCTTGATCTTTTATTTAGCATATTTTAATTTCCTACGTTTTTCTCTCAAGCATGAGTTGCTAAACTCTCATTCTAGTCTAAGGGATTATTGAAGTTTGGGCTCTTCAATATTTGTGAGATCTAATTATTTAGTATGTATTTTTTATTTCTTGAGTATTTATCTATCTTCTGTTTTCATTAAGAATATTTAGATTTATTTAATTTAGGGTCCAAATTTGACATCTTAGAATATTTGTTCTGCCAATTATAAATTTAAATCCATAATTGTTTAATTGTTCTAATGCTTGTGATGAATAACAATGTTATATGCAGGAAGATGCATAATATATGTTATGGAGATAAATAATGTAGTCTAAATAGACCTGACTTGTGTGTATTTGTTGGCTAGGGTTAGGTCTCTCTAGTCTATAATGCTTTTGGTAAATTAAATCCTATGAGCATTTCTTTAGGGTTGTTTACTAGAAAGGAAAATAGCTAATGAGCTTCATTTAGTTATTGAGCTGGTAAGGAGATATTAGTTATTAAAGCGTGTTGAGTAACTATAACCAGTTTATTCAAGAATGAGGAATTTATCTTTGCATTGATGATTAAATTTATGAACTAAACTGAGATTTTATCTTAGGCTAAATTTCATCCTTATTGATTTCTTATTTTATTTATTTTACTTTTGAAATTCTAAGTTGTTCATTTCATAAAACTCCTCATTTTCTATTTTATTTAATAAGTTTGAAAGAAATAAAATTTACCAATCCCTATGGAATATCACCCCACTCACTGCTAATTATAAATCATATTTTAAGAGTAGGATTTTATTTTTGTTGTATTTGACACCCAACAAATTTTGGTGCCATTATTAGGGATTGGTGTAAAATAATTTTATTTCTTTTATTGCCTAGATCCTCTCGTATAGGTGAACTTCAATACAATCCTAAGATTGAAAAGATTGCTTTTAGATTGTGGAAAGAGACTAAGTGCAAAAAAAAAAGACAAATTATAGCATTTAGATCTTGAACTAGATACACCCAGCTTAGTCAGTTCTACCAATTCGAAACGAGAGGAAACAATGGCTCATGAAAGAACTTTAAAGGAGTTAGCTTAACCGGATTTGGCTCAACAACGTCTTTGTATGGAATACCCAGAGTTGGAAAAACCTTGTGAGTTAAAATTTGGGTTAATCTATCTATTACCCATTTTCCACAGTTTGGAGAATGAAGATCCTCATAAGCATTTAAAGGCACTTCATTTTGTGTGCTCTTCTATGAAACCCAAAGGAATATTTGAAGAGCAAGTTAAGCAATGAGCTTTTCCATTTTTCTTAGCAAATAAAGCTAAGGATTGGTTGTTTTATCTACCCTTTAGCTCTGTCACTACATGGATGGAAATGGCAAGATTGTTTCTTGGGAACTTTTTCCCTACTTTATGGGCTACTAGCTTTAGAAAAGAGATCAACAGGATAAAATGGAGAGACATAGAGAGTCTTCATAAATATTGGGAAAGGTTTAAACAACTTTGTGTAAGCTGCCCACAACATGGTATTACTGAACAAATTCTTATTTAGTACTTTTATGAAAGACTTTTATTGATGGAAAGGAGAATGATAGATGCAGCAAGTTAAGGAGCCATAGTGAACGAAACTCCAAGTGAAGCTAGAGAATTAATTTCTATAATGACTGCCAACTCCTAACAATTTAGATACTCTTGGAATTCTCCTAGAAGGGTCAATGAGAGAAGTAATTCATCTCCCAAGCATCAGATTTCCACTTAAACTTCTCTCATTCAGCAATTGGTCGTACAAATTAAGCAACAAATCAAGGCTTGACGGATTTGTACTAACATTAGTTATCCTACAAATATGTGTCTTACACTTTAAGAGGATTCCTGCGAACAAAAGGATTCCCTCAACCACCGCAAGGAAAGTACGACCATTGCTTAAACACCTATACCCCAGGATAGAGAGATTATCTAAATTTTAGTTACAGATAGAGATTGCAAAATGACCAACATTTCTAACAAAAACTACTCCCTTCACCCCCCATCATCCTCTTCAAATACAAGCATGTCTCTCGATGAGATTGTTAAATCACTTGCGACTAACACTTAGCAATTTCAACAGGAAATATGAGCAAGCATTCAAAACCTAGAGAACTAAATAAGTCGTCTAGGCACCTTAATGAGTAAGATAGAATTGAAAGAAAAGCTGTGCTCTCAATAGTTGTCAATCCCAAGCAGAACTTTAGTCCAATTACTTTGAGGAATGGTAAGAAGTTGAAGGAACACAACAAGAAGACATAAGAAAATACTATTGTGAAAAAAGCGAAGAGAGAGATTATCATGCCCCAAGATTCAATTAAAAATTTGTACGAACCCAACGATAAGGTGACAAGCTTATTGGTTGTACACACTCCATTTTCTAAAAGGTTCACTAAATCTAAAAGGGATAAAGAGGAGAAGAAGATTCGTGAAACTATTCGCAAGGTCGGGATAAAAATCCCATTACTTGATGCAATCAAGCAAATACCTTAGTATGCTAAATTTCTCAAGGAATTGTGCACAAACAAAAGGAAATTAAAGGGTAATGAAAGAATAAATGTGGGGTAAAATGTTTCAACACTGATACAAAGGAAATTGCCCCTCAAATGTTTACTATCCTTTGTAAAATTGACAATGTTGGAATTAAAAAGGCCATGTGCAATCTTAGTGCTCAATTAATATCCTGCCTCTTTCCATCTACTCTTCCCTAAACATTGGTTCTTTGAAAGAAATAGGAGTAGCTATTCAATTTGTTTATAGGTCTGTTGTATATCCTGAGGGAGTCTTAGAGGATGTGTTAGTACAAGTTAACAAATTGATTTTCCTACTAATTTTTATGTACGTAACATGTTTGAATATAACCCTCCTAATTCATCACAATATTGTTGGGAAGACCTTTCTTTAGAACCTCTAGGATGAATATTGATGTGCATGATGGTACACTCACTAAGGAGTTTGAGGGTGATGTGATTAAATTCAATATCTATGATGCCATGAAATATCCTAATGATGAATCTTGTGTTTTTTGTTGTGGACATTATTGATACTTTGACTCATGAAATCTTTAATTTAAATGATGATGATAATGTTGTGTTGTGAGGAATAGTTACGTCTAGCCAAAACATTAAAGAGAGGCGTTTTTGGGAGCTAACCCAAAATTTCAATTTGTTATTTATATTTCTTTGAAAAAAAGAATATTTTTTTAGCATCTCTAATTAACTTTATTTATTTATTTATATATTTTTTGGATGAAGATGACATCTTGAATTAGCCTATGAATACAGTTACTTCACACAAAAAAGCTATTCAATCGTCTCGTGCTCATACCTTGTTCAAGGAACTCTTCTAGCACTATTTAAGTTATTTAATAGAAAAGCTCTTGCATCTACCCGTGTCCACACCTTGTTCAAAGACCTCTTCTGACACCATTTGAATTATTTGATAAAAAAACTCTTCAATCCATCCATACGCATGCTTAGTTTCACCACGTTTCCAGCCATCTTAATACAAATTTACTATTATATATATACTTATTTATTTATTTATTATTATTATTATATGTAAAGAGAAGTCAAAATCCAAATCCAATTTTGACTAACCTAATCTGCATCAAGTTTTTGGTTTTCACCTCTATCACCACCAACACCACCTTCTCGTCACTATCTTCCCTTACCACCAACATCACCGCCTACCATCAACATATCCAATCACCATTGTGGCCAACAACTACCTCTACCGTCACCACCACCACCATTACCTCGCCACTGCCATCTTTTCTTCTCATCAGTACCTCCAACACTAGTCGCCATTGTTGGCCACTCCAAAACAAATGCAAGAGAAACAATCAACCCAACATCCTCCACGGGCCAAGAATACTCGGGTAATACATACAAGTCCAACTAAACCTCCTACAGAAGCATCTCAACCGCTAGCTACTTCTAACATTAATGCCGACCTACCCTTTTCAATGGCTTTTGATGTCGTGCTCGACTTGGCAAACGGAAAACCATCCTTCCAACTACAGAGTCTAACTTGCGCGAGTCTCTACATTTCACCACATCTCATGAATAGGATAGATACATTGAGATTAGCTCTAGACCAATCTTTCCCTAACCCATTGTGCCATAGAAGCGCATGCTTATTGATGATGATGATGAGGCAACCTTGCCCACCTCTGCTATAACTAAACCATGGACACATGACAATGATTGTCATGCTCTTCACCACTAGCTTTCATGCATAGAGACCAATCTCATGGCCTATTTCACTCATATACTATAAGAAAAAATAAAATTTGCAGCAATATTTTTAGGTACGACATAATTTTTGTTGCAATTAGTTGAGGTTTAGCAACGAAAAATGACATTCATTGTCACATTATGTATGCTCAAAATTTTTTTATATGAAAAATATTTATTGTTGCCAAAAGATATATTTTACCTTTGTTCATCATATATAAAATACAATTTGCAACAATATTAAAAATTTACAACAAAGCATTTTGTTGTAAAACGGTAATTCTTTTAAAGATGATACTGAGTTGTAGCAAGAGAACTAGAAAATTTGACAACAAAATATTTTATACCCTATAAGGGCTAAAGACAATGAAATATTTTGTTGAGAATATTTAAAAAATTGACAAACAATTGTAATTGTACCCAAAAATTGAGGTTTCAACAACAAAATATTTTTGTAGCCTTTAGAACCATTTAGGCGACAAAATTTATTGTTGTAAATACTTATATATAATTGATGATGAAAGTTAATCATACCAAAATATTAGAGCATTTGTAATGAAAATATTTGTTGCCATTTTAGTTGTTTAGGCAACAAAGTATGTTGTCATAAATATTTTGTTAGTTAGGGACAATATTTCTTGTTGGCAAATTGAGTAATTTTGAGCATGATATATTTTGTAGCAACATTAATACTTTTAGGCACAAAATATTCATTGTAAATGATTTAGCAATTTTTTTGGAATTTTCAAAATAAAATTATATAAAAATATTATCACAATATTGTAAATATCAAATTTCCTACCAAATTAGAATTGGCGCCACCATGTTCTCTCATCTTCCACCACCATAGCCACTCACCCCCAACACTCCAAGAATTGGCACTACTATCACTTCTCTTCTTCCCACCACCATATCTACTCACCACCAACAAAGAAAGATTACTCAAACACATCCCCACAATCATATACACACACACACACACATTACACACTCACCATACACTTTCTTGTGCACACTCAGAAAATCAAGAGATCGAGTATAAGAGTGCAAATCAACACTATGTAAGTACTATTAATTTTAATTATATATTTGTATTTGATTGGTTAAATTTCAGCAGATACCAGATTAGATTAGGATTTAGTTGTTGGAAACTCTTGAACTATCTCTTTGCCCAATTACAAGGTTTTTTGTCTAATTAAATTCTCAATTGCTAATTCCAATTGATCTTTTGAATTGTGACTTTTTAACTTTTTGCACTAATTCCATATTTGACATGCTACTTTTTTTAAAAATAGTAATAGTTGTAATCTTTTGTTTTAGGAATATAGGTATATATTATGCATGACCTAAAAGTATTTGAAATGTGACTGGTTTGAATTTCCAGATTATTCATATTGTAGATGGGTTGCTTGCTTTCTTTCAAATTAGTATATACTAGCTATTGCAATATTGTGTTTCAAAACATTTCATGGTGAATACAACATTCAAGAAAGACTCTGTTGCAATATTAATGACAGATATTGTTTCAAGGGTAATCATCATGAATTTAATAATATTTAAGCTAATGTTCAGTAATATGATTTGATGAAAAAGGTTATATGAGTTCATCATGAAAAGCATTTCCTTGCATTTAACCTCAATAAGGTGACTTATGTCCATATAACAATGTGCATCTATCTTTTCTCTTTCAAAAATATCTTTAAATCACATTCTTGGTCCTCTTTGATTACAACTCCTTGTGAAACAGAGTATATGTGGATCCGTTTGCTAATCAATTCAAATTTTGCTTGCATAGAAATAGGATTCAAAAGAAAAATGATAAATATAGTCTACAACCATGCTAATGCATCATTGATTAGGGCTCTATACCTATTTGCTTCATTGCCCATGGAATCACCTTCTCAAGAATCATTAGCCCCCTCAGAACAAGATGTTGCTGTTCCACATACATCTAGTAACAACATAGGTGACATCTGTAAGACTAATGATGGTATTTAAGTATAAATTTACACCTATTTCAAATAATTTGTATATTTTCTTTCCAAAATATAATAATTTGAACTATATTGGGGACAAGCTGGGGAATAGGTAGAAGGGATTGCAAGAGAGGTTGATAAATTAGGGCTATTGCATGCTAGAGGACAAGCATTGTCTAAGTATGGGAAAATTTGTTAAATTGCACATTTGTCATTTAATTCGTATAATTTTCCTTTATGGTTAATAGTAAAATTGCTTAACTGTTGGATTTTAACTTTCATTTTATATTTTGTGAAGCAAATTGAATATTCAAGCAAAATGCAGCTGAAAATTAAGTATTTGACATGCTTGGAGCAAAAAATACATTCTCGAGGAGATGAAGAATGGAATAAAGAAATAATTTGAGCGTGGACATGACTTGCTTCCCATGACTCTATGCAAATTCAATTAGGAAACATTCCACCCCCATTGGCAATTGTATATTTTTTGATAATTTTAATTTTTGTTTCTTTAATTAAGAGAATTTAGGTCTCTTTATTTTGGTAGGACTCTTAACTAGTTTTGTAGTTAGATTAAGAGTATTAGGCTATATATACATGGAACCAAGGATGGGACCAGACCTATCTTTTCATCCTTAATCTTTCATTTAGCATATTTTAATTTCCAACATTTTTCTCTCAAGCATGAATTGCTATACTCTCATTAGAGCCTAAAGGATTATTGAAGATTGGGTTCTTAAATATTTTTGAGATCTAATTATATAGTTTGTATTTCTTATTTCTTGAGTATTTACTTATCTTTTGTTTTCATTACGAATATTCAGGTTTGTTGAATTTAGGGCCCAAGATAGCTTAGAATATTTATTTTGCTAATTAGAACTTTAAATCCATAATTGTTTAATTGTTCTAATGCTTGTGGCGAATAACATAGTTATGTGTAGGAAGATACATAATTTATGTTATGGAAATAAATAATCTAGTCTAAATAAACCCCACTGGTGTGTGTTTGTTGGCTAGGACTGCGTTTCTCTAGTTTATAATGCTTTTGGTAAATTAAATCATAGGAACGTTTCTTTAGGGTTGTTTAATGGAAAAAGAAATAACTAACAAGCTTTCCTTAGTTATCCAGATAGTAAGGAGAAATTGGTTATTATAGTGTTCTGAGTAACTATAACCAATTTATTCAAGAATGACGAATTTTTCTTTGCATCGATAATCAAATTTGTTAACCAAATTGAGATTTTACCTTAGCTAGATTTCATCCTTCTCGGTTTCTTATCTTATTTATTTTACTTCTGAAATTCTAAGTTGTTCATTTCATAAAACTCCCCCTCATTTTTAATTTTGTTTAATAAATTTGAAAGAAATAAAATTTACCAATCCTGATGGAATAGACCCTACTCACTTCTAATTACAAATTATATTTTAAGAGTAAGAATTTATTTTTTTTGGATTTGACACCCAACAAAAGATAATGTTTCATTTTTAAAATATAAACAAAATAATGTGGACACATAAACTATAGCCAAAATTTTAGCTTTTTAGTATTGACCTCAAATGTATCACAATGACTTGGATCAACCATTGCAAATCCCTTGCCCCCCAATCCAACAAAACAAAAAAAGAAGAATGTAATAATATTTATGATCTGAAATTGTTCTATAGTTACGTAAACTCCCTTTAAATATTCCTTCTCTCTCTGGTGTCTGAAGCTTTTGAAAATAAATTGTAACACCCCTAATATTTCATATATTAAGGATAATTTCTTAATATTAATTTATTTCTGCAATTTCAATTTTTGTTTATTATTTGGAATTATTTAATTATTTTAAAAATAAAAATATATTAAAAAGGATTTGATTGCAAAAATTTTGAAAGTTTTAGGGTAGGTTTATGATTTTGGAAAACTTGATTGAACACTTTTTGTAAACAAAAGAGCTTGCTTGGTAAAGCTTTGGTTAACGAGGTCAAAGCCAAATTTTTTATGATTTGCAAGGGCTTGATTGAGTTTGATTAGAAATCTTTGGGCTAAATTGAAAAATAAACAAAAAATTGAAAAACTTAATAAGCTTGGTAGAACGTGTAAACACCTTAATTCCATTTCTTCTTCCGTCTTCCTTTCTCCTCGCACCCACAACTATCTCCCATCCTACAACCTTCTTTTTCGGCCAACCTTTCACCAAACCAAACCAAGCATTCTTTTCCCCACTTCACTAGCTTTCTTCTAGCACCTCACATGTGGTTTTCTGGGTAGCAGACCACTAGAAACAAGAAGCTCAAAGAAACCCACCTTGGCGGGCGATGACCAAAGCTTGACTCTGGGTAGCTCATTGGAAAGCCCTCAGCATGGAGAAGCTGAAAATACCATTACATGGGAGTTCCACATGCTGACAAAGGTGTAAACTTATGAAAATTACATGGCGGAGCAAAGTAGTTTTTGAGACTTTAGGGCGATGTTTGAGCCCTTTTTTGGTGGATAAACAGAAGACTAAGCTAACTATTGGAAAACTCACATCGAGAGGCATCTTTGGGTGGTGGTGTTGAATTTTCTCATGGCAGCGATAGGGAAGTTTCACTTCCTCAACGCGATAATTTCACCTATGTAATCGGTTTGTGGTTTTGAAACTTTGGTGACAACTTTGGATTTTGGATTGAGTTGTACCTTATGTTATATATGTGTGCACATGTTGTACCTTTCCTAATTTAGCATTGTACCCTGCCAAGAATAAGGATTTAGGATGAGATGATATGTTTACATACACGTATGTTGATCCTTATGCAAGGAATATGGAATGAGTAGACCTACACTTATGCAAAATGCCAAAATTAGAATTGATATAGTATTAAGAAATATGTTTTAGTATTAAGAAATATGTTACAAGATTTAAAAGGCATTTGAATAGAAATTGATTATGTAAGGATTAACCATATTGTGTGATTTAGATTGGTGACCATGACGGTGACCTTGAAATAAGAATGAGATACCATGTTATATTGGAATTGATTTGGACCATTGTAATTAATCTAGAAATGTTGATTGATTGGAGAATTTTGTGAAGGTGTTATTAACCTATATCATCATGTTAGTAGATAAGTTAATATCATTAGAATGCCTATTATTACAATTCTAGAGTACTATTAGGATTGAATGAGAATTTGATTATGGAATATTTCTTCGATTAGGTGATGAACTGGGTACTACCGAGTAGTGGATTGTGAGCTTTGGTTATTTTTAGCTGAAAGTGATTGGCATTTTTTTCTTATTATCTGTTATTTGTGATAAGCCTTTATGTGGGTTTTTAATATTTTGTACCGTACTATGAATTGTGTTTGAAATCTAATTTGTTATCTGTTATTTGATTAGAATACCTATGTGAGGGTTATCTTTGATATTAATTTTGTTATCTGTTTGTTCTGGCGCCCAGAACCTTTATCTATTATTTATGTTTATGATATCTGACTATATCGTATCTATATCAACCTTTTCTATTATTTGTTGCTATGTTGGCTTATTTGTTTATCTGTTTGACATTTACTAGCCATGTTGGCTTATCTGTGTTCTGTTTATTATTTTTGTGTTGCCTTAACATCATTTCTATTTCGTTCTATACTGTTAGCTTTGAAATCGATAGTGTGCTAGGGATTTCCCTTAGGCATCTACACAAATGGTTAACTCTATTATCTATATGGTGATTATGCGGGCTAAGGGCCAATCTAGGCTATCGGTTTGGTTATGTGAGGCACGCTAGGGTATTTTCCCTGAGTGTTAACGATATGCTAAAGATTTTCAACTGGGTATCAATGGTGCACTAAGGATTTCCCCCTAGGCATCTACAGTGTACCATACAATTCTATATGGGCATCTACTATATACCAAGTTTTTATGCGTACGTTATCTATCTATCTATCTGGTATAAGATGAATATGCAATTTATGTCTTGTTGCCTTTTCTTGGAATGCATATGCTTTGGGTTTGTATTGCCTAATTGAATTTTGTTTGACTATAATCTAATCTTGGAGCAATAAGGTAAGAGAGTTTTCTATTTTACTTTTGTTACTGCTTATATTCTAAATATTTCTGTCTGTTGATTATAATCTATTGAGTTGAGTTTCTCCTCGATAGATCTCTGTTGTTACTCTTAACCTATCCTTCACTAAGTCTTTAGACTTACCCCCCATGTTTCATTAATCTCTCAAATAGTGATGGGTGATGATGGATTCTAGGCTTGAAATGAAGATCAAAGATATTTTGTAATAGAGTCAGTATTGTAATTACATATGGAATTTTGTGTATGTGATGCTCACCCTAGAGATGTTGTAATATGTTATATTTATATCCAAGGTCATAGTGTATGAAAGATGATGATAACATGAACTCTCATGGGATGTATGCTTTAAGCCAAGTCCCCCCCAAAACTCTTATGGTATATATGTTTTTGTGGTTTCTATCTATACTTGTTTAAGTTGAACTTGGCAATTACTTTTGAGAAGTTTGAAAAAAATATATATAAGCCTACTGTTGAACTATAACTTTGAGATTTAAGTTTGAATCAGCGTGGTGCCTCAACTTAGGTGCTATCTCAAGGTAGGGTGCTATAGAGAAAACCTAAGCTATATCAGGACAGGGTCTTCAGAATATAGGATTTCTAGATTAGTGAAGATTACGTTTGACTCTAGAATTTTGTTAGGATATGAATTTTGTGATAAGGCATGATATTGAAAAGTGAAGGTTGAGTATTGGCATGGCCAGCCAATATATAGTCCATTACTTTAAAATATCAGGCATGTGACATTGCTGGTGTTTGGCAGGATAATATCTTTGGGATCGTGTTGTTGACTGAGCTTTTGTGATAATAGAACTTGGAAATTGAAAGGTGTTTGGGATGATGAGTGTTTGGTTTTATAGGAGATCTAGATTTAGATGACGAGCATATATCAAAACTGGCATTTCAATAATGAGATTGACCTATACGACTGCATGGTGGCATTGAGAGGGAAATAAGGAATATTTTCATAAGGAGATCATATGAGATCATCATTGAATGACGTGTGCATATATGATTGTGACTCAAAAATTTGAGGTAATTAGTTTACTAACAATGGAAGAGCACACTGGTTTGATTACAAGTTAATACAAGATAGAAAGGAAAGATCACTTGTGAGAAATAAGGCTTCTAGAAATCGTGTTGTAAATTTGAGGTAGGAGGGAATAACACTTTTTTCTTAAAAGTAGTAAGGTAAAAGTGGTTAATATCCCAGAGATAATCAGTTGTGCCTTAACTCAACTAAGGAAAACTTTAAGATTCAACATTTGGGGACATATAGAATACTTAAAGTATATAGTTACATGCATTTATATGAAGACAATTATGTATTATATATAATTGTATAAATGAGTTTAGCGAATATGTTATATGAACTTATATGTAAATTAATGTGGTTTTACTTGCTAGTGTTAATCCATATGGATATATTCCTATTTTGTAATATACTTGTACCTAACATACCCTTGTACGTTATGATAAGAGCCATTTGAAGTTTGATAAAGTAACGTCTCGTTATGGATTAAAGTCTTGTTACTTGTTTGAGAATTCCACACTTATAGCTTATCCTATGCACATAGCAAAGATTAATATCCCTTTATTCCCATATGACCATCATAGACCATGACAGATAACAAAACAAATGGACAACAAACATTCAGATAACAAACCGATGGGAGCAAGTGCAAAACAATATCAAGTACTAGTCATGACAATCAACAGGACAATATCAAGTACTGAACGGGAACAAGAACAAAGCAAATAGCCATCAAAAGTTCTAGGTGCTAGAACAAGCAAGAACTAACTTAATAGAGCGAAAATAAGTACTAACCCTCACAAGGGTTTACAAGCCAAACAATTAATTACGAATAAGTGTACAACCAAGTACAGATCTTAATAAATGAGCAAGTATAATCAAATAGTTATGAGAAGGTACAATCAAGCAAATTAACCCTCATGAGGGTTATGCCACAAGAATAGATATTTGTAACAAGGCTAAATGGTTGACCCTCACCTTTGTAGTTTTAGAAAAGCTACCATAATCTATCATCTACTGGTTTGTTGGACCCACTTCTTTGTCACCTATCCAAAAGAGTATAATTATAGTGAAAATACATATTTGACTCCCATCATCACTATCATATTTATCATTAATCTAATTTCACTAAATAACTATATTAACATGATAGTTTAAAGCTTAAACGGTGTAATCGATCCAATAATGATCAATAAGATTGATTATTTCCAAATCAATCTCAGTTCATAACAATATCCGAGCCACTAACTATAGGTATTCCTTGCATAGGGTCTCAATTACAATCACACACACACATATACATATCCATTACACCATGATTCTCATTGCGAAAATAAGATTCACACTTGAAAAAAGAAAACAATAAATATATACATCCAAGTACAACCAATTAAAGCATAATTCATAACTCTTTATTTCCCAAATTGCTTATTGGGGCCTCAAAATCACAAATCGAGAGCACCACTATGATCATCAAAACAACAAGAAGAAATTATCCAGGGTTGCTAGAGCTCCGCCATCGACTGCCAAAACGCCACTGTCTGTCGCCTCATGAAAATCTTGCAGTCACCAACCCTAGAAGCTTTCCAACCTCCTATTTTCAATATCCAATTATATCCAAGTTTTAACACTAGGAACAACCTCAAAATCTACTATGATGAAACTGTCACCAGCGCTAGCTTCTCATCATTTTTTGTCGCTGCCGCCGCCACACTAATCTCCCATACAAACCTACTACCATGATCATTTCTCTCAGCTTTTCCAAACCCTAGTATCAAAATTGAAGTTGATTGCCAAAAAAACTAAAACCCACCAACTCTGCCGTGAAGTTGTTCTCGATCTCATCTCGTGTTGGCTTCGTAGTAGTCCTCAGCCATGCACGTGAGCATCGATGGAAAGTTGAAGGTGTGGAGAACACAACTATGGTGTTGGTTTGTGAAAATAAAGGCTGTCAATGGTGGTTGTTGGAGTTGAAATTGGTCGTGGGTAGAGAAGAAAAAAAAAAGAAAAAGTAAAATAGAAATGGAGAAGAAAAATGTATTCTGCCAAGCTTAAAAGTTAACTTTTCCAATATTTCAAATCAACCCCCAAGGATTTTCAATCAGCCTCAATTGGGTCCTTGTAATTTCTCAAAATTATGATTTGACCCCATTGACTAAAGCTTTGCTATGCAAAACCCACACTTCCATGAATATGTGGAATTAAGTCTTCAAAAATTACAAATTGACCCCAATAATTTTAAATAAGTTGAAATCAAGTCTTCTAAATTATAAATCTAACCCCAAAACTTCTCATTTTCTTACAATTAAGTCCTTTTATATTTCTTTTTCAAGACCTAAAATTAGACCAATAAATCTCTTAATTTCAAAAATACTAAATTTCAAGGGTGTTACAAACTCCTTCCCTTAAAAGAATCTGACCCCTAGATTCTTATTCAAGTATTATTCTGACTGACAAAAAATGAAAAGATTTGATCTGTCGATCTACATATTCTCTTCATTATATTTTGCCAAGATTGCTTCTTCAAGTCTCAATACATCTTTGTGCTTTTTAGATGCATTGTGTATCTTGACTTGGGTGCCTTATCTAATAATCCTTCTTTCAACACTCATATCTTCTTTCAGAATAGAAAAATATTGTGAATATCAATGTTGAACTCAAGCTCTCTAGAACATCCAACTTTTTCTTCTATTTTATTATCCAAATATTGTTAACTTGGGTTAGTCGCATTTCATCTTGTAATTCGAACTGCACTTATCTATGCAATCCTACTTGATGTATTAATTTTTTAACACAACACTCATTTGTAGGCTTCCTAATACTTTTATTTCTAATAAGTGAGCTATTCTAGCCATCAGTTCAAGGCATTAGCCACTATTTTTGCCTTTTCAAGCAATAAGTGATGGAAGAATTACAGTCTTCTAGTATTTCCATCCATCACACTATTTCATGTTTGGATCCTCTTTTTAGTCAAATGGTTGACTAAAAATTTGATCCACGTGTCAGCTATTTTAGAAAAGTCCTGCACAATCTTCATAATAGTCAACAAAACAGAGAAAATAGCAAACTTCTATCACATTTTCCAGTCTCTTTCAGTTGACGATTGCCTCTATCTTAGAGAAATCAACCTTAGCCCTATCTTAGGATATGATATGCCCAAAGAAAGCCACTTTCTTTGTTCAAGGTCTGAACTTGCCAAATTTAGCATATAACTAATACTTTACATGGTCATTTCTAGTCTTTAGCCGGTAAGACTTATGTCTAACTCCAGCTTTGAAAAGATTTTGGTAGTCCATTATTTTAAGATATCACACATGTGACATTAATGGTGTTTAGCAGGATAATATCTTTGGAGTTGTGTTGTTGACTCAGCATTTTGTGATAATAGAACGTGGAAATTGAAAGATGTTTGGGATCATAAGTGTTTGGTTTTAAAGGGAATTGAGATTTAGATGACAAGCTTATCTCAAAATTGGCATTTCAATAATAGGATTGACCTATACGACCTTATGGTGGCATTGAGATGGAAATAAGGGAATATTTCCATAAGGAGATCATGTGAGATGATTAGTGAATGATGTGTGCATATATGATTGCAACTCAAAAATTTGAGGTAATTAGTTTACTAACAATGAAAGAGCATACTAGTTTGATTACAAGTTGATACAAGATAGAAGGGAAAGATCACTTGTGAGAAACAAGGCCCCTAGAAATCATGTTGTAAATTTGAGGTGGAAGGGAATAATGCCTTTTTCTAAAAAGTAGTAAGGTAAAAGTGGTTAGTATCCCTAAGATAATCAATTATGCCTTTCATGATTCAACATTTTAGGACATATAGAATACTTAAAGTATAGAGTTATACAGATTTTCATGAAGACAATTATGTTTTATATATAATCTTATGAATAAGTTTAGCGAATATGTTATATGAACTTATATATGAATTAACGTGGTTTTGCTTGCTAGTGTTAGGCCATATAAACATATTCCTATTTTGTAATATACTTGTACCTAACATACCCTTATATGTTGTGATAAAAGTCGTTAGAAGTTTGAATGGTAATAGGGTTTTGTATTGAATACTACAAATTGTACATAATTAATAGGACTGAAAGATCTTACATACTAAGTGATGTCACGGGAACAACCTTATCTTTTTCCCTCATCGTGGACTATTTGAGGTCATAGAGAAAGACCTACCATCAATCAAGATAAAGCACAAGAGGGTGGTCAAATGGGAAATGCTTCTGACAAAGGACATGCCATACCAGAGGATAGAATGATGCTGACCTTAATATTAAACTAGGGAATTAGAGGATAAGCAATAGAATAGATGTGTAACATGTGGTAATAGTTCATGTAATTTTGTTAGTAGCAAAGCCAAATTGGTGGTTCTTAACATAGTGAAGAATCAACTATGGGTCGAATGCTTGAACAATTCCTTCAACATAATCCCTCAAAGTTTATTAGCAAATCAAATGATCGAAAGGCAAAAGTATAGGTCAAAGAGGTTGAGAAAAATTTTCAAGCTTTAGATTAATTGAAATAATAGAAGGTCATGCCACCTTTCTTTTAGGAGAAGATACTTATCATTGGTATAGATTATTAGATAAACAGTGGAACTAAGAATGAACTCCCAATATCTAGGAGAACTTTAAAGGTAAATTTATGACTAAATATGTACCTAAAGTTGTAAAAAATGCTCGAGAACGGGCGTTTATAGAGCTTACTCAAGGATCTATGTTAATGTGCTAGTACGAGGCTAAGCTCAATCATTTAATCCAATACGCACCCCACATATTAAGTGATAAGGGACGCAAAATTAGAAAATTCATTAAAGGGTTAAAGTTTGAGTTGCAAAAAGCCCTTCTAGGCTGTGAATTTCCCACTTATAGCAAAGTTGTGAATAAAACCATATAAGCAGAATTAGAACTTTAAGAGATATATAAAATTGAAGAAGAGATTAAAAAGGTAAAGACTATTGGGTCTACGGCTCAATGTGGAGCGAGAAGTTACTCTGGGAGGAAACAACAGAGGGTTTAAGGTTAGACATCAGTCTACCACCTCTCTCTTACTAGAAATAACATTTATCTAATCCAACTGACTCCAAGAAAAGCTTGTGAGTTTTGTGGTGACACCCATCACAATAAATCTACCTGTTAGAAAAAGTATGGAAAATGTATGAAATGTAGTAGTGACCAACATCTCATTAAGGATTGTCCTAGGGGTAAGAAATCCTCCTCCAATGATCAAGAAAATGAGGGAAAACAACTTATGAAGTCTAGCTAAAGACAGAGAGGCCCAACTCGTGCTAATGCCCCCATTAAAAGGAATGGACGAGACTCTTAGGACATTGTCTAAGGTATGGTTTCTATGTTTGAAATCTATGATAATTCATTATATGGTCTTGGTGTTTACATTATTTCCTATATGTCACATTTTCTCAAACTAAATATGCTACTCGAGGTTAAGGTTATTACATAAGAAGTGGTACCGAATACTTGGAAGTAATTCTAAAAGAATTTAGCTCATTACCCCGTACCCTATGTAGAAATATTATTTAACTTTTTGTGGGGACTAGAATCTTTTCAAAGCTAGAGTTGGATAGGATTCCTACCAACTGAAGACTAGAAAAGACCATGTAAAGCACTTACACATGGTTCTTGGAGCCTTAAGAGAGCATCAGTTGTATACAAAATTTAGTAAGTACAGATTTTGAATGAAGAAAGTGGCTTTTTTGGATATCCTATCCCATGATAGGGTAGATGTTGATTTCTCTAAGATAAAGGTGATAGTTAACTGGAAAAAGTGAAAAATGTTATAGAAGCTCATAGTTTCCATATCTTGTCAGCTATTAATGAAGAATTGTACAACACTTGTCTAAAATAGCTGACATGTTGACTAAAATAATTTAGAAAAGTTAACCATTTAACTAAAATGAGAACCTAAACATGAGAAAACGTGATGGATTGAGATTCTAGAGGACTACTATTCTTCCATCACCTAACTCCTGAAAGGGCTAATGTAGTGACCAATGTCGTGAGTCGAAAGGCTAATAGGTGATGTGTTTAAATTATACAGCAAGTAAGAATGTAAAGATAAGTGTAGTCCAAAATACAAGAAACCCAAGCTGAGCACATATGGATGTTGAAATAAAAGGAATGGATGAAAGTTTTAGAGATTCAAGTTCAATACCAAAATTAAGATATTTTTCTGTTCCATAAGAACATATGTGTGCCCGAAGAAGTAGAAAAAAGATTATTAGATGGGGCACATAAGTCAAGAGAAATGATGCATTCGAGAGACATAAAAATATATCGGGACTTGAAAAAGCAATCTTAGTGGAATGTAATGAAGAGAAGATGTAGATTGATAGATTGAATCTGCTCATTTTTCGTCAGTCGGAATAGTACTTGAATGAAAATCTAGGGACTAGATTCTTTTAAGGGAGGAGTTGTAACATCTTTGAAATTCAATATTTTTGGAAAAAAGGATTTCGAAATTAAGAGATTTATTGGTCGAATTCTAGGGCTCAAAAAAGAAATATAAAAAAACTTGATTGCAAGAAAATGAGAAGTTTTGGGGTTAGATTTATAATTTAGAAGACTTAATTTAACCTTATTTGAAATTATTGGGGCCAATTTATAATTTTTGATGACTTAATTGCACACAATCATAGAAGTGTGGGGTTTACATGGTAGGGCCTTGGTCAATAGGGTCAAATCATAATTTTGAGAAATTACAAGGACCTAATTGAGGCTGATTGGAAATCCTTGGGGGCTAATTTGAAATATTTGAAAGTAAACTTTTAAGCCTAGCATAATGTATTTTTCTTCTCCATTTCCATTTCAGTTCTTCTTCCTTTCTTTCTCTTCCACTCGTGACCAGCTTCATCTCCAACAACCACTGTCAACAACCCTTGTTTTCACAAAACAACACCATAGTTATGTTTCCTACACCTTCAGCTTTCAATCGATGCCCATAGGCATGGCTGAGGACCACTAGGGAGTCACCGCCGGAGGAGACTGAGAACAACTTCACGGTGGGGTTGATGGGCTTTAGCTTTTTTTGAGGTCAACTTTAATTTTGGGGCTAGGGTTTGGAAAAGCTGAGAGAGAGGATCACAATGGTAGGTTTACATGGGAGATTGGTGTAGTAGTAGTGATAGAAAATTGTGAAAAGCTAATGACGGTGACTGGTGGTGATAGTCTCATCAGAGTGGATTTTGAGGCTGTTCCTAGTGTTGAAACTTAGATTTAATTGGATATTTGGAATCAGGAGGTTAGAAAACTTCTTGTGCTGGTGGCCGTAAGATTTTCTAATAGCAGTAGACGGCGGCGTTCCGGCAACTAGCAGCGGAGCTCAAGTGACCTAAAATAGTTTCTTCTTTTCATTTCGACGATTGCAGTAGTGCACTCTATTCATGAATCTGAGGCCTCGATAAGTAAGTTGGGTAATAGAGAGTTAAGAATTAAGCTTTAATTGGTTGTACCTTGATGTATATATGTATTGTGTTCCTTTTTCAAGTGTGAAACTTATTCATGCAATGAGGATCATGGTATAATGGATATATATGTGTGTGATTGTGATTGAGACCTTATGCAAGGAATGTCTATAGTTAGTGGCCCGAATATTGTTATGTTATATGATAATTTGGAATTAATTAAGTTAATTAAAGGATTTGACCTTAACTTGTGGATTTATAGATTTAGAACCAAGTAATAGTAATTGGACCATTACCAAGAAAGATTATGTAATTAAGAACTAGTTATTGCTTAGTTATTAGACTTGATATCAATCGAGACTTATTTGGAAATAATTAATCATATTGATCATCATTAGATCGATAATGCCGTTTAAGCTTTAAACTATCATGTTATTATAGATTTTGACTATAATTATACTCTTTTAGATAGGTGACGGAGAAGTGGGTTCGACATACTAGTAGATAGTAGATTATGGTAGCATTTCTAAGACACAGAGGTGAGGGTCTACCATTTGGCCTCATTATAAATATCTATTCTCGTGGCATAACCCTTGTGAGGGTTAATTTGCTTGAATTGAGTTAGGCAGTACAAACGCAAAGCATATGCATTCCAAGAAAAAATAACAAGACATGTATTACAGTTTCACCTTATACCAGACTAATAGATAGATTAACTAAGCATAACAGCTTGGTATATGATACATGCCCATATAGAACTGTATGGCACACCACAGATGCCTAGGGGAAATCCTTAGTACACCATTGACACCTAAGTGGAAATCCTAAAAATATCATTGACACCTAGGGGAAATTCCTAGCGTGCCCCATACAACTAAATAGATCACTCGAATTAGCCATTAGCCCATATAATATCTATACAGATAATCGAGTTAACCATTTGTGCAGATGCTTAGGGAAAAATCCCTAACATACCATTGATTTCAAGGTTAACAATACAGAACAGAACAAAAATGCCATCAAGGCAACATAAAAATAATAAACATAACACAGAAAGCCAACATGGCTAGTAAACACTGAACAAATAAAACAAAATAAGCTGACATGGCAACAGATAATGAAATAAGATGATAAAGATATGATATAATTAGATATCAGAGACATAGATAATAGATAAAGGTTTTGGGCGCCAGAACAAATAAATAGCATAATTGATATCAAAGATAACCCTCACATGGGTATTTTATTGTACTTTCTCATTAATGTTTGAATCATATTGCTCATTTATTTGAGATTTATACCTAATTATACACTTGATTGTTTGATTAGTATACCCCTGTGAGGGTTAGTACTTGTTTTCATTTTGATAAGTTAGTTCTTGTTTGTTCTGGCACCCAGGACTTTCAAGTGTTATCTTTTTTGTACTTGTTACCATTCGATACTTATTATTTATCTCAATCAGTACTTGACATTGCTCTGCACTTGCTCCTGTCTGTTAGTTATCTAATCATCTGTTATCCATCTATTTTGTCATCTGTTTTGGTTTGTGATTGTCATATAGGAGTAAAGGGACGTTAATCATTGTTGTGTGCATAGGATAAGCCATAAGCCCTAAACTCTCAAACAAGTAATGGAACATTAATCCTTGCTGTGTGTATAGGATAAGCCGTAAGCGCATGTGACTTGGTTAAGTAACAGGATGTTAATCCCTACTGTGTGCATAGGATAAGCCGTAAGCTTGCAAATTCTTAGATTTAGAAATGGGATATTAATCCCTGTTGTGTGCATGGGATAAGCCATAAGCTTGAAACTAATGATAGGGTGAATTTGATAAATCTATTTTGTTTTATCTGTATTTTTACTGCAATCTGATTATTATACCTTGCTCATGGAGCAACAAGGGTAGTGAAGTTTCTTGGTCTAGATCGAGTTGTTGCTAGGTCAAATGAGCCATCTATATTTCCTCCCAACCTAATTCGATTGATATGGACCATTTATCACAAGTAAATTCGATTAAGAAGATCTTAGGCTATTTGAGCCGACAGTCCTAACCTCTGAGCTAGTGCCTCTTGATAGCTTTGAATTTGTTAATCTTTGTGATTATTACTAACTGTACGTAATTGATCCGTTTGTAAATTGATACTTGATTGCCTTTATTCGATCTATTTCTGTTCTTGTTGCTAATTGACAATTTGTTGGGTTGATTTTTTTTCTATAGATCCCTATTGTTCTATATTATGAATATCCTTACTAAGTTTTTTAGAGTTACCCCTTATTTTTTTTATGTTTTCTTAGATAGGACTGAATAATAAGCTTGAAGTTCCAATTAGATCAGCGAGCATGAATTTGTATTAGAATAGCCGTGTTTGCTAATGGGCATACTTGGGCATGTTTTTGTAACCTTAGAGATGTTGTGATATGTTAGGTCTAAACTTAACATTTGTAGGGTGTATATATTATGCCGAACATTTTGAAATTGTTGATGGTATGTACTTAGTACTTATGTTGCATATTATAGGACCACCTAATGTATATATATAGTGTTTGTGAAGGTTGATTAAGTTGAAGTGTGCCACTATCCCTAATAACTCTTGTTAAGGTTGTTTAAGTTTGAAATCCGCTGTTATTTTTTATGAGTGTAAAATGTTTTCAATGGGCCTATATCTTGTTGTAGATTTTAAGTTAAGATTAAACTGAATGGCGCCTTAGCTACGGGTCATACCAAGATGGGGTATGACAGAAACCATTCAGTTTAGTCTTAATTTAAAATCTATAACAAGTGATAGGCCCATCGAAAATATTTCAAACTTATCAGAAATAGCAGTGGATTTCAAACTTAAACAACCTCAACAAGAGTTATCATGGATAGCGGCACACTTCAATTTAATCAACCTTCATAAACACTATATACATACCTTAGGTGATCCTATAACATGCAACATAAGTACTAAGCACATACCATCAATAGTTTCAAAATGTTCAACATAATATATACACCCTGCAGATGTTAAGTTTAGACCTAACATATCATAGCATCTCTAGGTTTACAAAAACAAGCCCAAGTATGCCCATTAACAAATGTACACAACTATTCTAATACAAAATCATACTCACTGATTCGACCAGAAGTCTAAGCTTACCATTCAGCCCCATCTGAGAAAATATAGAAGAAATGAGAGATGAGTCTGAAAGACTTAATGAGGGATATTCATAATATAGAATAATAGGGATCTATTGGGAAAAATCAACCTAACAAATCATCAATTAGCAATAAGCACATAAAAAAAATTAAATACATGCAATCAAGTATTAATTTATAAACATATCAATTACAAATAGTCAGGAATAATCACAGGGATTAACAAATTCAAAGCTATTAAGAGGTACTAGCACGAGGGTTAAGACGTCAGCTCAAATGTCTCGAGATCGTCTCAACCAAATCTGCTCAAGAGGAATAGTCCATCTCAACCGAATTATTTGGGAGAAAATACAGATGGCTCATTCAACCTGGCAACAACCCGATCTAAACCAAGAAACTTCACTAACTTTGTTGCTCCATGAGTAGGGTACAACAATCAAACTACAGTTAAAATATGGATAAAACAAAATAAACTTATTAGATTCACCCTATCATTAGTTCCAGGCTTATAGCTTATCCCATGCACACAACAGAGATTAACGTCCTATTTCTAAATCTAAGAATTTTAGGCTTATGACCTATCATATGCACATAGCAGGGATTAACTCCCATTACTTAATCAAGTCACACAGGCTTACGGCTTATCCCATGCACACAATGGGGATTAATGTCCCGTTTCTTGTTTGAGAGTTTAGGGTTTATGGCTTATCCCATACACATAGCAAAGATCAATGTCCCTTTACTCCTATACGATAATCACAACCTATAATAGATAACAAAATGAATGGATAACAAACAATTAAATAACCAATAGATAGGAACAAGTGCAGAACACTGTCAAGTACCGATTGAGACAAATAACAAGATAATGACAAGTACCGAGTGATAACATGTACAAAACAAATAACACTCAAAATTCTTGGGTGCCAAAATGAACAAGAACTAACTCATTAGAGTGAAAACAAGTACTAACCCTCACAGGGTTATACTAATCAAATAATCGAGTTTGATCAAGTATAAAATCATGTATAGATCTTAAATAAACGAGTAATACAATTCAAACATTCATGAGCAAGTATAATCAAACAAGTTAACGCTCATAGGGATTATGCCACAAGAACAAATAGACATAACAAGGTTAAGATGGCCAAACCCTCACCTTCATAGTTTCAAAAAAGGCTACCATAATCTGTCGTCTACTAGTCTGTCGGACGTACTTTTTTGTCATCTATCCAAAAGAGTATAATTATAGCCAAAATCTATATTTGACTCCTATCATCACTATCTTGCTCATCATTAATCCAATTTCACTAAATAACCATATTAACATAATAGTTTAAAGCTTAAATGGCACTATCGATACAATAATGACCAATAAGATCTATTATTTCCAAATCAGTCTTGGTTTCATATCATGTCTAATAACTAAGCTATAACTAGTTCTTAATTGCATAGTCCTTCTCATCATATAATCCAAAATTCACAATAATGGTCCAATTACTATCACTTGGTTCTAAATCCATAAATCCATAAGTTAAGGTTCAAATCCTTTAATTAACTCAATCAATTCCAAATTATCATATAACATAACAATATTCGAGCCACTAACTATAGGTATTCTTTGCCTAGGGTCTCAATCACAATCAGATATATATATATATATATATATCTATTATACCATGATCCTCATTGCATGAACAAGATTCACACTTGAAAAAAGAACACAATGCATATATATATATATATATATATATCAAGGCACAACCAATTAAAGCTTAATTTTTAACTCTCTATTACCCAAATTGCCTATTGAGGCCTCAAAATCACGAACTGAGAGCATTACCACTATCACTATAGTGAGCTAGAGATACTATTTTGAGGTTGATGATCGTATTTGTGCTATTGATTTAGGGTTTTAGAACTTTGGTGATAACTTTGGATTTTGGATTAAGTTGTACCTTGTTATATATATATATATATGCACATGTTGTATCTTTCCTAATTTAGAATTGTATCTTAGTAAGAATAAGGATTTAGGATGAGATAATATGTTTATATATACGTATATTGATCCCTATGCAAGGACTATGGAATAAGTGGACCCAAACTTATGCAAAATGCCAAAATTAGATTAATATAATATTAAGGATTATGTTATAAGATTAAATGGCATTTAAATAGAAATTATCATGTAAGAATTAGCCATATTGCATGATTTAGGATAATGACCATGACATTGAGATAAGAATGAAATACTATATTATTTTGGAATTGATATGGGCCATCGTAGTTAATCTAGAAATGTTGACTAATTGGAGAATTTTGTGAAGGTGCTATTAACCTATATCATCATGTCAGTAGATAAGTTAATGTCACTAGAATGCCAATTATTACAATTCTAGATGACTATTAGGATTGAATGAGAATTTGATTATGGAATATTTCTTTGATTAGGTCACGATAAATTGGGTACTGCCGAGCAGTACATTGCAAGCTTTGGTTATTTTTGGCTAAAACTACAAGAGATGAGGGTGTACTAATCTAGCACCTTTTTCTCACTATCTATTACTTGTGATAAGCCTCTATGTTGGTTTTTTATTTTTTGAACCGAAGTTTGAATTATGTTTAAAATCTTATCTGTTATCTGTTATCTGATTGGAACACCCCTACGAAGGTTGTCTTTGATATTGATTATGTTATCTGTTTGTTTTGGCACCCAAACCTTTATCTGTTATTTATATCTCTAATATCTAACTATATCGTATTTGTATCATCCTATTTCGTTATCTATTATCATGTCAGCTTATTCATTTATCTATTCAGCATTTACTAGCCATGTTAGCTTATCTATGTTCTGTTTACTGCTTTTGTGTTTCCTTGATGGCATTTTCGTTTCATTCTATACTGTTAGCCTTGAAACTGGCAGTGTGCTAAGGATTTCCCCCTAAGCATCTACACAAATGATTAGCTTTGTTATCTGTACAGTGATTATATGGGCTAAGTGCCAATTCGGGAAATCTATTTGGTCATGTGGGGCACCCTAGGGATTTTTTCCTAGGTGTCAATGATACTCTAGGGATTTCTCCCTGGGTATCAATGGTGCGCTAAGGATTTCTCCTTAGGCATCTGTAGTGTGCCATACAATTTCATATAGGATCTACCATATACCAAGCTATTACACTTAAGTAATCTGTTTGTCTATCTACCTGGTATAAGGTAAATTTGCAATGCATGTATTGTTGCCTTTTCTTGGAATGCATATGCTTTGGGTTTGTACTACCAAACTGAATTCTGTCTGACTGTAATATGATATTAGAGCAATAAGGAAAGAGAGTTTCCTATTTTTCTTTTATTACTGTCTGTATTTTGAATACGTTACATTCTGAATGTTGATTATGATCTGTTGAGTTGAGTTTCTCCTCGATAGATCTCCGTCATTACTCTTAACCTTCCCTCACTAAGTTTTTGGACTTGCCCCCTTATATTTCATTAATCTTTCAAATGAGGATGGGTGATGATAGATTCCTGGCTTGAAATGAAGATCAAAGATATTTTGTAATAGAGTTAGTGTGGTAATTACATATGGGATTTTGTGTATGTGATGCTCACCCTAGAGACGTTGTGATATGTTATATTTATATCCAAGTTCATAGTGTATGAATGATGATGATGACATAAACTCTCGTGGGGTGTAAACTTTAAGCCAAGCCTCCTGGAACTCTTATGGTATATATTTTTGTGTGGTTTCTATCTAAACTTGTTGAAGTTGAACCTGGCAATTACTTTTGAGAAGTTTGAAAAAAAAAATAAATTAGCCTACTGTTGAACTGTAACTTTGAGATTTAAGCCTAAATAAGTGTGGCGCCTTAGCTTAGGTGCTATCTCAAGATGGGATGCTACATAAATAAATTCAAAATCTTTTTATAAATTTTATTATTTTATATATATTAAAAATTTAAGTACACAATTCAAGTATGCCATGTTCATTATCATTAATTTAATTCTAATGTAGATAATTTGGGTTAATTAGTTAATTTTGACTAATTTGGTAACTGGAAATTCAAAGTATATGATATGTGGGTAAGTTTCACATATAAATATATTTACACTCATTCAGTCATTTTTAATGTACTTTTGAGTTTAGGTTTGACGAAAATAAAGCTTTATAAGTAAAAGAGATTAGAAGGAATGAAGTAGTTGGGACATAGGTATTTTAAATTGGGTATTGTTTTAGTACTAGGCAATGGATATTTTATGGGTAGAAACCCTATCCTTATCCACTCCATTTCTTTAAATAGGGTTGCTAGCATTTGACTCTCATGTTTATTCATTGAATTTGAGTGTATTGTACTATTTCAGGGCTTGGGTAAGATAAAATCCTACCATTGACAAGCCTACCACTATATAAAAAAATTCATCATTTCTGATGGAATGACAAATTTCTGATAAACCTTCGATGGAATTTTTTGTCAAAAAAACCCTCCTACAATTTTTTTTCATCCAATTTTTTGATCAAAACCATCCATCAAAAAACTTTCGTCTACTTTTCGACAGCCTTTCCATTGAAAAGCTTAGTATTTTTCCATTGGAAGATTGTTAGATTTTCATTGAAAAATTATTAATTTTTTAAAATAACAACAATAAATTTAATTTAATTACAGCTAACTTGTCACATGTTGATATATCTTGTATATAAAATAACATAAACTTATAATACAAATGGAACAATAATAAAAAAATATATAGAATTTTATAAATATAAAAGTCTTAAAAGTTATAATTCATAATTGCGAAAGCCAAAAAAAAAAAAAAAGGAAAAGAAATCCTATCTAGTGGCCATCGGTGACATCATTGCCAAAATCAAAATAGTCATCCTACTGCTACCAGTGGCCATGCTTGCCCTACTACTGCAAAAACTGTTGACGATACTGCGCAATGGACAAGG
This sequence comes from Jacaranda copaia, assembly GCA_014898725.1. NCBI lineage: Eukaryota > Viridiplantae > Streptophyta > Magnoliopsida > Lamiales > Bignoniaceae > Jacaranda > Jacaranda copaia. The sequence goes on from JACGDI010005586.1 coordinate 534,946, forward strand.
GTAAGGGTGAGGGCATGGCTCTGGAACCTAATGGATCATCCCTTTGCATGAACAGTTGGGTGATCATATTCTACATCGTGCACAACTGCTTAGAGAACAAGCTCCGCATGTCCTGCAAACCAAACCTACTAATTGGCCCCCAAGCATGCTTCCAATAGGGTTGTAGCTATAGTAATCAAAGGTGAGAGATGAGAGCGAGAGAGAGGCAGGCAAGAGGTGAATGAGGTGACAATATAAAAGAAAAAAAACCTTATAAAAATAAATATATAGTGCAAAAATTTTAAAAAGCATGTTGTAAATGACAAAAGGCATGCAACATTAAAAAAAATCTAAGCTTTTACTTCAATAATACATTCATGACTAACAAAAATACTAATCTATAGTTAATTAACAATAAATTATCATATATCATTCTCATCCCTTCTCAAACATAATGTAAACTCATCATCTTCATGGCTACCATGAATGGAGTTCACACTCTTCTTCATTATCTTCATTTTCATCAATAAAATGTAAACATGTACTAGACATATTTGAAATGTCTATCTTCACCTTTGCTCTTTCTTTCCTAACATCACAACTTGAAGCTTTTGAAGTGGATGATCTCTTCTTGCTACTAAAGTATGCTGGCTCTTTAGCTCCAAAAGCTCAGCAATATCTTCTCATGTTTGACCACTTTCAAACATCTCATCATAATCTGTTTCACCCATTCCATCATTCCTCCTCTCAGGGTAGCACCTAAGCTTAGGCACTACTCTAGTTCAATCTTAATTCAAACCTATAAATAAGCAATACAGTTAATAAGCCTATAAAAAAAAAATTTTCAAAACTTATCAAAGACATATAGCAATAGATTTCAAACTTACCAACTCTTTAAAACATTTAATACAAGTCAAAATTCAACTTCTTAACAACTAACAAAACATATACAAGCTTCAAGTCATCGACATCACTCCTCACATATTACAATATCACTAAATTCAATTGCAATATTCACGTGAGCCCATTTAACATCTGAGCACCCATTCTATTACAAACGGTATTTCATCACCCCAAGTTGGAACCTCATATTCTTCAATTATACCTGCCTGAGAAAATGAAGGAGAAATGGGGATGAGTCTAAAAAACTTAGTGAGGGATATTTGTAAACATATACAATGGGGATCTATCAAGGAAGAAATCAACTTAACAGATCATCAATCAACAATTAACAAAAACACAATAGGATACGTTCAAACAGTTAGGAATAGTCTAACAGGCAAAATACAGTCAATCAGTCAAATTATAGTCGGATAGGACAGTCCCAGATACTATTTATATTTTAGTTAATCAATCTTATCTAAGCGTGACAGCTTGGTACAAGGTAGTCATCAATAGACAGTAGAGGTGTAGGAATAACCCTAGCACATCATAGATAAATGGTAGATATCCAGGAATAGTCCTAGCATATCACAGACAAATGTACGATAGATGCCCAAGAATAGCTATAGTACATCACAAACAAACAGATAGTAGATGCTCAGGAATAGCCCTAGCACATCACAAACATAATGAATACCTAGGGAATAGCCTATAGAGTACACAGACTTACAAACAATACTCAAGGAATAGCCCTTGATGTATCAAAATTACAAACAAATATTTAGGGAATAGCCCCAATGTATCAAACTTACATACAAATACTCAAGGAATAACCTTTGATGTATCAGACTTATAAATAAATACTTAGGGAATAGCCCCTAACGTATTAGACTTACAGACAAATACTTAAGGAATAGCCTCTGATATATCAGACCTATAGATAAATACTCAAGAAATAGCCCTTAATGTACCCATCTCCAAACGAGTACAAGTATCAAGTACAATTAATACATATGCCCATGGGTAATCTCTAGTGCATTGCTAATACCTAAACAAGCAAGTAAACTAGCAAGGCAATAGATGACATGTGCAAAAATGCTGACAAGGCAACAATGATGATTAAAAAGTACCAATTAGGAACAAGTACAACAATATGATCAAAATCAAGTACGACATAGATAACAATTAGGAGTTCTAGGCACCAAAATAAACAAAAATGAACTCATAACAAAGCATGACCAAGAACTAACCCTCACAGAGATATACGTATTAATAAACAGATAACAATTGATTACAAGCAAGTACGATTCCAATAACAAGAACAAGTATGGTACACAAGTATATTGAACCCTCACAAGGGTCATTTCATAATAAAAGATGGAATAATCGATGATAAAGTGGTAGACCCTTACCTCCGTAGTCTTAGAGAAAGCTATCATAATCTACCGTTAACAGCTTATTAGTCCATAGTACCTACTTCATCGTTACCTAGCCAACATAATATTTCCATAGTCAAACTTCACGTTCAACCCTAAAAATCATAGTTAAGCCCTTAACAGTCCAACATTACTAAATAACAGATTAATATCATAGTTTTAGGCTTAACCAATACTATTAGCCTAAATGGCTAATAAAGCTATTATTACCAAAATATTCCCAATTTTCATGTCAAATCTAATAATAGAGCATAAAATTGTCCTCAATTACCTATTTAGCCTTATATTGATATCCCAAATCAAAATAAATGGTCCAAATATCTTAATTAACTCAATTATTTCCCCTTACGTCTCAAATCCATAAAATTAAGGTTTCTTACTTAAAAAATCTCAATAAATCCCAAATTAACATATATCAATATAGATCCAGGTCCATTAATTCATACAAGATCCATGCATGTATATAAAGATCACCACTTGGCATACATTTCTTAGCTTTTCTTTCAAAATACAAAAGTCATATGAATTTAAAAAGGTATAAGAACATTAAACTCAATACCCATCTTTACCCAATAATTTTCTTAACCAAACCTTGAAATCATGAACCGAGGACACCATTGTGATCCCCGCAATGAGACAAGCATTCTGTCTTGGATATGCTGGAGCACCGCAGTGTACAGTCACTGAAAAAGCTCAACAATGCTACTAAAATGCTCTTTTTAACCACACTAAATAAACCCCCAGTCAATTTTGCCAAACACCACTGAATTGAGCTTCAATTTCAGCCTCAATCGCCTAGTACCACCACTACCACACTATAATTTTTTCCTTAATTCCTCCATCTATTGTAGTCCTTTTGAGAATCTGAAAGCACTAGTGTGATCCTTGAGCTAAGGGCTACAAAACCCAATACCCATACTTGAACTTTAGTCGTTGAAGATGGGAGACCCACCAAGGCCCACTGTGCTGAAATTTCTAGCCCATTTTTTGGTCATTACACTAGTTGGTTCAAGGAGAAACTTATACCATTATGTTCTACCTGAAGAAAGGAAGAGAATGGTATGTAATTTGATCTATTTCGGTTGTCAGAATGAAAATTCGGTGAGAGAGGAAAGCTCTCGGTGCATGGAAGAAGAAAATGGAGAAGAAGAGTTGACCAACTTACTTAAATCCAATCTTTTGGAAAATTGCAATTTCACCCCCAAAATTTTGGTCAAATTTTCAGTTAGGTCCAATTTCCTCAAACTGTAAATTAACCCCAAAACTTCTCATTTTCTTGCAATTAAATTCTTTTTATTTATTTTTTGAGCCCTAAAATTCAATCAAACTAATATCTTGAACTCTAAATCTTTATTTTTTGAAATACCAAATTTTAGGGGTGTTACATGGAATCTACATCATCGTCTCAATGCACTATTATATTTCACGAACACCAAATAATTTATTTTAGCTTGAGTTGACATATTTCTCTTTCTTGCTATGGACCTATCAATTTCATATACCATTGACAAATAAGTATATTAAAAAAATTATTTCTACTTAAACTAAACAAAATAATATATGACCATACTTACATACTCAACGAAGCTCTAATTTCTCTCATATCTGGATGCACTAACAGTAGAGCTAATAATTTTAATGGGTAAACTCTATGAATTTAGAGTCCTACTATGATAAGATCTCCACCTATCAACTGCAAAAATTGAATAAACTTCACATTAATAAAACAACACTGACATTCTAATATTTAAAATGTATTCAAATTTCAATTAATGGTATTACTTGGTGATCTTGTAGTCATTCACCAAAATAGGCCTTCTTTATTCTTGTAATACATTAATTCTTCATGAATTATATTTTGAATACGTGTATCCGGAACTAATCTTTTAAGATATTTGTAGAACTTAGATATAATTTTTTTATCACCATCAATGTTGGAATTTGAGTAAAAAAAACTCTGGGTTCAAGTAGTAGCTAGCTGCATGCAGAGGTTGATGAAGATGATCTTTTCACCTTTTATCAATGATACTAAAATACTGGCTATATTTCTCCTCATCACCACCAAATATCTTTGCAATAGCCTCTTTTACTCTATCCATAGCCTCATAGATGTATCCCATAGAAGGCCTCTTTTCACCATCAGCTAAATAATAAACCTTTACTAAAGGACTAGCAATCTTAAGGACTTTGATTGCTCCTTGCCAAATACAATACAAACATAATTTTGGTTACTTGTATACTGCTTTCCTCTTTTCTCCATTTGCTATTTCTCCACGTATCTGAAACAAATATAGCTCTCAATTCTTTCTTCACCAAATTAAACCTTGAGAGCATAAGGAATGCTATGGCAAAATGGACCATCGCTAGCCTAACCAACTCTAAATTAGTAAACATTCTCATCAAGTTAAGTTTAGTGCACTTAGGCAGCTATATATGTAGCTATCCAATTTCATGGATTTTGCAAAAATTAGACTAATGTCCCTATCTTTGAATATATTCTCCAACATTAAGTCCAAACAATGTGTTGCACGAGGCGTTCAATATAAATTTACTTTGCCATCGATAATTGTCCTACAAAGGTAAGAAAATGTAGAAAAACAATTTTAATAAATTATAAAATGAGAAAAGAAAAGAATACAAACATATATATAATAAATTATTCAATAAATCTTACTTGCTAGCTTCATATTAAACATTTTCTCCCTAGTCTTGCTATTATTAGAAGCATCAACTGACTTTACAAACATGTTTCCCTTAGGACAATTAACAAAAAAATTAATCAAAGTTCGTTCTCTTTTGTCTTTCCACCCATTGACATAATAGAGCAATTATGTTTTTTCTATTCTTCTTTGTGATCTTCCATTACTTATTTTACTTGTTCAACCTCCTTTTTTGGCAAAGGAATTCTCTTGTCATGAAAACTTGGTGCTTTCAACCCAAGCCCTATTTCCTAATCTTATCAATCATCTCCTGAAAGCTATCATATTTCACCGCATTGAAAGAATCCCAACATCATAGTTCAAATAATTAACATGTTTCCCAATATGCTTTGCTTAGGACAATTAACAAGAAAACTAATCAAAGTCCTTTCTTTTTTGTCCTTGCACCCATTTGACACAACAGAGCAACAATGTTTTTTCCATTCTTCTTTGTGATCTTCCTTTACATTTTCTACTTGTTCAATCTCATCCCATGAAAATTGGGTGCTTTCAAACTAGACTATGTTTCCCAATCTCATTAATCATCTCCTGAAAGCTATTGTATTTCACTGCATTGAAAGAAATCCCAACATCATATATTTATCTCACTATAGCCAAATGTGTTTGATCTTTCAATATCTTCAATGCCTCCTCATTTAGATCCTTTTGTTTCCTCATGTCTTTTGAAGTTGGTTGTTCACCGTGACTTACAAAAACATTCATTGGTCCTTTCAGATTTGCTTTTGCTTTTTCCTTTAATCGATGAACTTCCCGACTCTCTACTCCAACATAATCTTCATCACCAAAGCTTCTTAAACATTCTTCTTGAGTCCTTTGATGTTGATTTTATTTTTCTAAAAAAATTTGTTCTTTAACTCTCTTCTTCATGCCCATGTAATTTTGAATTTCTTCCTTTATATCATTAAGAACTTTCTTACATGGCCTTACATTAGCAAAACCTCCAACTACCTCCAACTATGTGTTGTCTTGCTCTACATATTCACCCAAAATATTTTTAAATACAAAAAAAACATATAGTAACATTTGTATTTTTTCGATTCTCCAATCTCACATATTTTCAAATGGGTCTTTTCTAGACGAAACTTGTCCAAAACCAAAAGTCGACATATTTGCAAGCTACAAACATAAAATAATATATTTAGGTTTTAGAATAAAGAAAAACAAATATGAAATTATAAATAAAACACAAAAAAATGAAAAAAAAAATAAATAAGAAAAAAGGAAAGCAAGAAAAAAGGTAAAAAATAGAAAAAATAAATAAAAGCAATTATAGAAATTAGAATTAAAAAAATAATAAATATTAGTTTATTCAAATAAGTAAAATGAAAACAAAAAATTTAAAAGTTTAATTTTAAAAACTGAACTAAAAAGATTGAATAGAAATAGGGGGAAAAATAAAATATTGTACCTAGTAGTGGCGAGCAACAATTGGGACTATGGGTGGAGTAGGCTAATGTAGGTGGCGAGCAACTTTCTTCGCATGGCCTTACAGGGGGTCGTGTTTGGGCAGCGTTGGGAACTATGGGTGGAGTACGCTAGGTTAATATTTTATGTTTAAACTAGGATTTTTTTTATTTATAATTTCTCTTTTTTTATAAAAACCTCAAGCTTTAAATGAGGTAGGCCATCCACTAGGCGAGGCATAGCAAGGGTGCCCCCCAGGGTGCCTTGCTACTAGCGCCTCACTCAACAAATGGCAAGTGCCCAAGCATCACCTCAAGCAAGCCAGGCACAGGCCTTTAACAATATTGGTTGCTACTAATGCACTAGGCTCCTCCTAAAGCGCATTGGTGTAAGGGGACGATTGTTGGTAACTTAGCCCATAAACCCATCCTATCTTGCTAGGGCCACCTACAATTTGAGTCCATAACTTAATCTAAGATTGCTAGGTTTCTACACTGTACCCAATACCCTCAGGTTGAGATTGGGATTGGGACTAGAGTGCTTGCTCAAAGCTCTCTTGCAAGACATAAAATTTAGAAAATGAATAAAATATATTAATGTAACTAAAATAATTTTATGTTATATGTAGTAAACTTACTCATCCACCCAATTCATATCAGGCCCCCCTATGATGGGTACGAGCAAAAGCCTCATCTACTATTGAGGGCCTCTGCAACTTTCTAGTCTACGTAGAAAATAAAAATTAATATAAGTGTGTTATACATATAGAATACTTAACTACAACTAATATAAGAAAAAGATTTGGTAGAGCCTCTCCAAAAATTAGTCTTTACCAAAAACACAAAAGCTCAACAACTAATATATTTTCATTTAGAAAAGACACCAACCTTTTCCCATCAACCAAATAAATGAATAACAAATGAGAAGGACTCCAACCTTCCCTATCAAAAATTTCATGCAAAATAAATGAATAACAAATATGAAGAGGTCCAACCATTTCCCGTTAACAATATCATGCAAAAATTATAAAGACTAAATGTTTGAAAACTTAGTAAACGCTCAATATGTGTCTAGATGGATATACTTCCTCCAATGTTGAGGGATCCACTGGTCTCAAAAGCTTAGTTCTTCTTGGCTTGCATGAACGTTTTTTGGAAATCTCAGGATTGCTAATGTCGATGTAAGACAACCTAAGTATCCTTGCCAATCTACTTAGGCCTATTGCTTATCTTCCAAGCGTGGCCATACATGTCCCTTAGTTAGTCACCTTTTTAGTATTGAAGGCCCTCTAAATATGGCCCTCATACTTGGGGTCTCAATATTCAACCAACTCCTATAAAGCTCCTGTACCATGCTCTTAAGCACCCTCGTCAAAAAATCGTTACCATCTAGCGAGTGCGTACACTTGCATGGAATAATTCTTAACATTAATATCGAACTATTAAGACAGTAATAAAATAATATTTATATAACAATTCAAACTTTCCCGTAGCATCTCTCGGGATGTAAGTATACCTTGCTAGAATTGTGGGATGGGGACTCTGAACCCCCCTTGTCTAATGTCTAGCCAGTTGAAGAATTAGCTACTGGTAATGTTGCTGGTGTTGATGTGAAATGATCAAGTGGAGCAACAATAGGGGATGATTGAGTATCAGGTGGAGTGATGGATGGTGATAGAATGCTTATAGGTGAAGTGGATGACAGTTGGAATAAGTAATGCTATTTTGAGTGTAGGTGTGCGGAACAGTATATAGATGACCTCACAGTAGCAAAAGAGGATGAGGGAGGACTACTATGGTGTGGGAAAAAGGTGTGGGGTAGGCATAAACTTATGACCAGCCAACGAGGTAGTGGCAAATTAGTTGGCTAGCAAGTGTGTTTAATGGGTTGGAGAATTCATCCTCCTACCTCAACCAGAACCCAACCTCAGCCAATAGTGGGAAGTTGAAAACTAATTTGGTCTACCATTTATAAAATAAAAACAAACGTCATATATAGACAATAATATTATTATGACAACTTAATATTTATGTACATCAAATGCATAAGAACAGTCAATAACTAAACTTAATAAGGTACATTAGTTAAAATTGAAGTTTAGATATATAGAATATATCATTCATTCATTGGATAAATTTTTTACTCTTTCTATCTGCCTAGGTCTATTGTTGTATAAGAGGAAAATTTTAATGATCTATAAACATTCCAATCATCGATTGGTATGTTGTCATTTACAGCAACAAATTTGGACAGACAAAAAGACTGAAGAATTTATATAATGAATAAATAAATTTTTGAAAAGAAATTTTTATTAAGCATGTTCGTAGGATAAAGACCGATTATAGGAGTTGGTGACTCCTATAATGCTTCTTTTCTAATAAGATATTATTTGATTCGAAAATTATATAATTAATCCCTACAATTAACACCAATACTTTGAAAAATAATATATTCTTCTATCATGGGTTGAAAATCCACTTAAGGCCAACTTCAAGTGAATTTTCAACTTATGATTGTAGAATAATTTTTCACAATATTGATATTAATGTTTAGAAGTTATTACATTTATCGTTTTTGGGGTTGTTAAAATAGCATTATGAACATGAGATGATGAAATTTTTATTCTTTATATTTCTAACTTATGAAAATCTTTGAGATAGATAAGAGTTGAGAGAAGTTTGAATGGGACGTTGGTTGGTAAATAGGCTATTCAGTAATTAGATGCAATGATAATTCGATTATACCTGGCAACAAAACATTAGAAATATCATGAAAATTAACAACCAAATATTAATTTCTCTCTAACCTCAACATTAATTATTGTTTCCTAAGATACGTTGGCTATTTTGGATAGTCTAAGTAACCCTAAAAGATTATTATTTTTTTCTTAAGTAAATTTCCCACTTTAATTGTAGATTGAGAATTTTGTCTTCGGAAGCAACTATTTTTTAGATTGGTAGCATACTAACGTTCCCAAACGAACATGTCAAACTAACAAATTAACAATATCAAACCAATAATCCACAATATACTAACAAATTCAATTTTAAAGTAAATATACTAATAATTAATAATACTAAACTAAATAACAATTTTAAATTAAACATACTAACATTCCCAAACTAACATATCAAACTAAGAAATTAACAATATCAAACCAACAATCCAAAACATACTAATAAATTCAATTATGAACTAAACATACTAACAATTAATCATCCTAAACTAAATAGAAATTTTAAATTAAGCAAACTAACATTTTCAAGTTACTAACATATTAAACTAACAAATTAACAATATTAAACCAACAATTCAAAACATACTAATAAATTCAATTATAAACTAAACATACTAACAATTAATCATACTAAATCATATAAACTTATTCCAAATTAACATTCTAACGTACCAAACTAACCAAAAAAAATAAAGATAAAAAGGCTAAAAAAAAGAATAGTTTACCGAATAAATGGAGGAACGGCAAACAGCAGGCAATAATGCAACAAGAGCAACGGATGACAGTGATGATAGGGTGGACGAGCTTCGGGGACGTAGAAGGGAGGAGGAAATAGAATGGAAGTAAAGAAAAAATGGAAAGAAGGAGAGGCATGCGATATGATTTTACTTAGTTTTCGAACGTAATTTTCTAGAAAAATTTCCATTGGAAACAACTTTTTTTAAAAATAAAAAAGTACAAATTTTGAATGGATTTTCCATTCAAAAATGTCCCTTGGCAAAACTTTCCGACGAACTTCTATTATCCATCAGATATTTTCGCACTTTTTCTCACCAAAATCGCTCCACATATCTAGATAGTTTTCCACCGATTTACCATCAAATTTTCGAAGAACCAATTTTTCCTCATAAATCCATTGGTAATTTCTGATAGACCTTTTTCCTTCAAAATTTTCATTAGGAAAATGTTATTTTTTTATAGTGTAATTGGGATCCATTTTAATTCTTATTGTATATTTATATTATGAAAAGAAAATTAGTAACACCAACAAGCTAGATAGCTCTTTTAATGTCAATGGGTGAAAATTTTTTATCAGAAGATTCAGTGAGGTGATCGGTAGAAACTACATCTATAAACAACTTTGAAATTATTGTTGGGGAAAGTAGCACTCCATTTTCTCCACATAAAAACTATGGTATGAAGAAAAGATAGGTGAAGAAATTAAATAAGTGAAAATTACATTCAATTTAAAGACTGAAATGCAGGCTAGACTATGAAATATTAGCTAAATTGATATTCAGAATAAGGTCATAACCCCTTGTGAAATAGAGATTGGCTCCTCCTGTACCCCCAATGTTTAATTGAACGTAGCTCCTTTGACCTATTTTGGACCAGACCACCTCCCTCTTCTTGTTTGATGTTCAATGAGTATTAAAAAGTTAGAATTGCCATTAAATAAAATTGAAATTCAAATCATTTTTACTTTTATATTATCTATTATTTATATCATTTTTTAATTATTTTTTTTGTCCATTTCAAATTAAATAATATTTAATATTTATGAAAAGGATATATAATATGTTTCTATTTATACTTATATATAATATGTAGACATATATAAGTTTATGTATAAGTATATGCATATATATTTTTTATTTATGTATAATATATATATATAAATTCTTTTATGTATTCCAAATTAAATATTGTCTAATATTTAAAAAAGTATATATAATATAGTTTTTATTTGCACTTGTATAATATATGTTTATATATAAATTTATCTATAAATATATTATATATTATTTATTTATACATATCATATATATCCATATATATAAATTTTCTTTAATTCTTTTAAAATTAAATATGATATTTTATTATTTATGATAATATATAAAATATATGTACATTTATAAATATAAATAGACATATTTTTTATTTATACATATAATATGTATAAATTTTCTTTTCTTCATTTCAAATTAAATAATATTTATTATTTGTAAAAAATATATAATATATTTTTATGTATACTTATATACATATATATAAAAATTTATCATAACGTGTATATACATGCATGTACATAAAATTATATAATATATATAAAATAAACCCTTCTCCCACCCCCAACAACCCCACGTATCCCCCACCCCTCTTCCCTAAATCCCAATGGAACACTGAGCCACTTTTTGTTTTCTTCCGGCAAGCCGACTAGGCACCAAATAGCCGCAACTTGCTGGGGGCCATGGCAGCCAAACAGCTACTAGAATAAAAAATGACTATTGGTCTGCTAGCAGCCATGAAAAATGGCAACTGATGGGGTGGGGTAAAGGAGGGGGTTTATTGTATTATATGTTAGATTATATACATTATACATATATGTATTATATTATATATATATAATAAGATATTATACATACATTTTTATTTTTTAAAAAGAATAAAATATGATTTAATTTCCACCATTGATTTCTTTAAAAAAAGCATAAGTGAGGGCAAAAATGTCCTTCTATACATAAAAATGCAACTAAATCGCGCACACCCACGTGTGAATTACACCAGCCATCCCAAGGGTGCTTGTTGCATGATTTTAGAAAACATAAGTGTTAAGTTGTATGTTTTTCATTTAATTAGTATAATTTCCTCTTGCGAATAATAGTAAAAATGCTTAATTGTCGGATTTTAACTTTTATTTTATATTTTGTGAAGCAAATTGAAAATTTGAGAAAAATACAATTGAAAATTGAGTACTTGACATGCTTTAAGCAAAAATTGCATCCTCAAAGAGATGAGAAATGAAAGAAGGAAATATTTCGAATGCAGACGAGTCTTGCTTCCCAAGACTCTATGTAAATTTGATTAGGAAGCATTCAACATCCTTTGGCAATTGAATATTTCAATGTATATTTCTTTAATTAGGAGAATTTAGGTTTTCCTACTCTGGTAGGACTCTTAATTAGTTTTTCAGTTGCATTAAGAGCAGTAAACTTTTTGTATGGAACTAGAAATCTTTCATAGGGAGCTTTTCATATCTTTCATTCAGCATATTTCAATATTCCTATGTTTTTCTCTCAAGCATGAGTTGCTAAACTCTTGTTCTAGTCTAAGGGATTATTGAAGTTTGGGTTCTTCAATATTTATGAGATCTAAATAATTTGATTCATATTTCTTATTTCTTGAGTATTTATTTATCTTCTATTTTCATTACGAATATTCAAGTTTATTAAACTTAGGGCCCAAATTTGATAGCTTACAATATTTGTTCTGTCAATCAGAACATTAAATTCATAATTATTTAATTGTTCTAATGCTTGTGGCAAATAACATAGTTATGTGTAAAGATATGCACAATTTATGTTATGGGGATAAATAATCTAGTCTAAATAAATCCCGCTTATGTGTGTTTATTAGTTATGGTTTGGTTTCTCTAGTTTATAATAATGTTGATAAACTAAATCCAAGGAACATTTTTTTAAGGTTGTTCATTGTCAAAGAAAATAATTAATGAGCTTCTCTTAGCTATCGTGATAGTAAAGAGAAACTAGTTATTAGGGCGTCCTGAGTAACTATAACTAGCATATTCAAGAATAAGAAATTTATCTTTGTATCAATAATCAAATTTGTGAACCAAACTAAGATTTTACCTTAGTCTAGGTTTCATTCTCATTAATTTACTATTTGATTTATTTTACTTTTAAAACTTTAGGTTTTTTATTTCACAAAAATCCCCCTTCTTTTCTATTTTATTAATAAGTTTGAAAGAAAATAAAATTTACTAGTCCTTGTGGAATACTACCTTAGTCACCATTGATTACAAATCATATCTTAAGAGTAGGAATTTCTTTTTGTTGAATTCGACACCCATCAAATTTTGGCGCCATTGTCAAGGATTTGTGACAAATAATTTTGTTTCTTTTAATACCTTGATCTTCTCGTACAAGTAAACTTCAATATGATCATGAGATTAAGAAAATTGCTCATAGATTGCAAAAGGAGACTAGAGTGCAAAAAGAAGACCAATTGTCGCCTTCAAATCTTGATCTAGATGCACTCAGCTTAGTCAGTTCTAGCAATTCGAAACAAAAGGAAACAATGGCTCATGAAAGAACTTTAAAAGAGTCAACTGAACCAAATTTGACTCAACAACTGCTTTGCATTGAATACTTAGAGATGGAAACACCTTTTGAGTTAAAATCTGGGTTAATCCATCTATTACCTATTTTCCACGATTTGGAAAATGAAGATCCCTATAAGCATTTAAAGGTACTTCATTTTGTGTGCTCAACTATAAACCCCCAAGCGATATTTGAAGAGTAAGTCAAGTTGCAAGCTTTTCCATTTTCTTTAGCAAATAAAGCTAAAGATTGGTTGTTTTATCTACCTCCTGGCATTGTCACTACATGGATAAAAATGGCAAGATTGTTTCTTGAGAAGTTTTTCCTTCTTCATATGCTACTAGCATTAGAAAAGAGGTCAATGAGGTAAGATAGAGAGACTCGAAGTCTTCCCAAATATTTGGAAACGTTTAAATAACTTTGCGCAATCTATCCACAACATGGTATTATTGAGCAACTTTTCATTTAGTACTTTTATGAAGGACTTTTACTGATGAAAATGAGGATGATGGACGCGGCAAGTCAAGAAGCTATAGTGAACAAAACTCCAACTGAAGCTAGAGAACTAATTTATATAATTGCTGCCAAGTCGCAACAATATGGATACTCTTGGGACCCTCCTTGAAGGGTCAATGAGGCAAGTAATTCATCTCTTGAGCATCAGATTTCTATTTTAACTTCTCTTGTTCAGCAATTAGTTGTTAGAAATAGGCAACAAATCAAGGCTTGTCGGGTTTGTATTAATGTTAGTCATCCTACGGATATATGTCCTACACTCCAAGAGGATTTCTATGAACAAATCAATGTAGCTGGAAGTTTACCTTGACCACTGTAAGGAAAGTACAATCCCTACTCAAACACCTATGACTCAGGATGGAGAGATCATCCAAATTTCAATTATGGAGAGAGATTACAAAACTACTAATACTTTCAACAAAAATTATCCCCTCGACAACAACCATCCCTTCAAATATAGATATGTCTCTCAAAAAGATTGTTAAATCGCTTATGACTAACACTTAGCAATTTTAATAGGAAACGTAAGCAAGCATTCAAAACCTAGAGCACCAAATATGTCAGCGAGCTAACTTAATAAGTAAGATGTAATCTAAAAGAAAGTTGCCCTCTCAGACAATTGCCAATCCCAAGTAAAATGTTCATGTGATTACTTTGAGGAATGGTAAGGAGTTGAAGGAACCTAGCAAGAAGACACAAGAAGATACTATTTTGGAAAAAATGGAGAGAGAGATTGTCATGCCCAGGATTCAGTTGAAAATTCACATAAACCCAATGGTAAAGTGACAAGCTCATTGGTTGTACACCCTTCATTTCCTGAAAGGTTTGCTAAATCTAAATAGCGTGAAGAGGAAAAGGAGATTCTTGAAACTGTTCGCAAGGTCGAGGTAAATATCCCATTACTTTATGCAATCAAGCAAATACCCTGGTATGCTAAATTTCTCAAGGAATTGTGCACAAACAAAAGAAAATTAAAGGGTAATGAAAGAATGAGTGTGGAGGGAATATGTTTTAGCAGTGATACAAAGAAAATTGCCCACCAAATGCAGGAACCTAAGTATGTTTACTATCCCTAGTAAAATTGGCAACATTGGAATTAAAAAGGTTATGTGTGATCTTGGTGCTTCAATTAATGTCATACTTCTTTCCCTCTACTCTTTCTTGAATGGTAGTCTTTTAAAAGAAATAGGAGTAGTTATTCAACTTGCTGATAGGTTTATTGTACATCTCGAGGGAGTCTTGGATGATGTGTTAGTAAGGTTAATGAATTGATTTTTCCTATTGATTTTTATGTACTTAACATATCTGAAGATAACTCTCCAAATTCATCACAAATACTGTTGGGAGGACCTTTCCTTAAAACCTTTAGAATGAAAATTGATGTGCAAGATGGTACACTCACTATGGAATTTGATGGTGATGTGATTAAATTCAATATCTATGATGCCGTGAAATATCCTAATGATGAGTCTTGTGTTTTTGTTATGGATACTTTAACTCACAAAACCTTTGATTTGAATAATGATAATAATTTTGTGACATGAGGAATAATTGCGTCTAGCTAAAGATGTTAAAGAGAGGTGCTTTTTGGGAGGCAACCCAAACTTTCAATTGTCATTCATTTTTCATAAAAAAAAAAGCTATTTTTTTAGCGTCATTAATTAACTTTATTTTTTTTATATAGAGACTTCTTAGATTAGCATATGGGCACAATTACTTCAAATAGAAAAGCTTTTCAAACTACCCTTGACCACACCATGTTCAAGGACCTCTCCTAGCATGTTTAAATTAGTTAACAGAAAAGCTCTTCAAACTACCAATGTCTATGGGTTGTTCAAGGATCTTTTCTAACATGTTTGAATTAGTTGGTAGAAAAGCTCTTCAAACTGACCATGCCCATGCCATGTTTCATCACCTCCTGTGGCACCGTTTGAATTATTTGACAAAAACACTTTTTAATCTACCTGTGCCCACATCTTATTCAAGGACCTTTTCTAGCACCATTTGAACTATTTGATAGAAAAGCTCTTCAAACTACCCGTATCCATGTCTTGCTTCATCACCCCTTCTGTCATCTATATCATATTTACTATCATATATATATATTCATCATCATCATCATCATCATCATCATCATCATCATCATCATCATCATCATCATCATCATCATCATCATTATTATTATTATAAAGAAAGGAGTCAAAATTGGATTTAAATTCTTCACTTTCATCTCCAACACGCCATCTCTCCTGCTACAACATTTCCCACTGCCACTATCATCAATCATCGATGCCGTCTTCGTCACCAGCCATCTACCCATCGCCACCATCAATACCAACCACTTCTCACCACCATCTCCAAACACTGTACACTAGCTATCTCTTCACCATCACCATCTCCAACACGTGAGCTCGTCACCACCTCTCACCATCACAACCTCCAAACACCTTCAATTGCCACCACCACAACCATTTTCTACCATCATCTCCATCGCCACTACCACCAACCACCAACGCCAGTCACCATCGCCTCTTCTGCCATCTTCAACACCTCCCGTAGCTACCTCCTCCCCACTGCCACATTCAACACCATCTCCCTACCACCCCTAGTTCCACTCAATCCTTGAAAGCCATGTAGAACTCATTTCCCCAAAGGAGTCCTCTTTTTGATCTTTCTTATGCATTTACATTCTTATACTCAAACATTGAGGCCAATGTTTGGCTAAAGTGCAAGAGAGGAAAATTTGGATTTATTTTGCTTCAAAAATTCATGAAATGACTCTTTATTCTTCTTATTTGCTTCCAATCTATGCCTTAGTTCTTAATTTGTTAATTTTCTCATTGATCTTTTGCCTCTTTTCAATGCCTATCCTTAAGGTAACACATAAATGGGTTGAATTAGGACATATTGTAAGAATAACATGAATAGTTGAATCTTTGTTTATTGCACTTTGACTTGTTGCTCTGTTAGTTGACTTGGATGAAAATTGTATGAGGGAATTATATATATCACCTTTAATATTTTTCATGCATAGCAGATTAATTTTGCTAGAACTTGCCTTGATGAGCATATTTAGGTTGAATTGTCCCCAATTATTTCGCTAATCACTAAAATAAAGTGATTATAAGTGGGGATAATAACCATCTAGGTTTATGACCAGCTGAGTAATCGGGTGCATTTATCACAAATATTTGTATTCATGTAAAAAGGTTGGATGACATTCTAGATGAATTGTGGCCATCCAAGTAACCAGGTGCATTCATCACCAATATTTATATTTGTATAAAAAGGCTAGTCCACATATTGAATATAGTGCAAAAAGAGAGATCAAATAAGGTATTTCCTTTTGTCCTTTATGTTTTCTTACATTCGACTTGCTATTTCACCCTGGATATGTGATATCGTTTTATGATTTTGATAGTTGACCTTCTACATCTTGACTTAAAATGAACTTAATGAAGAAGTGTTAAGTCTTTTTTACATTTCAAGTTCAAAAAGATAGCTAGAATGACAAGTTCTTCGTGTGATTTATAAAGTTTCTTTCAGTGAAATGCATGTTCCTACTTGTGTCTTGATTTAACCCTCCAAAATTTGATAATATAAACTATATTGGGGAAAAGGTGAGAAATAGGTAGAAGGGATTGTGAGAAAGGTTGATAAATTGAGGCTATTGTATGCTTGAGGACAACATTGTCTAAGTGTAGGGAAATTTGTTAAGTTGTATATTTGTCATTTAATTCATATAATTTTCCCTTACAATTAATAGTAAAAATGCTTCATTGTTGGATTTTAACTTTTATTTTATATTTTGTAAAGAAAATTAAAGATTCAAGCTAATTACAGTTGAAAATTGAGTATTTGACATGCTTGAAGCAAAAATCACATTCTTGAGGAGACGAGGAATGGAAGAAGGATTCGAGTGCGAACATGCCTTGCTTCCCAAGATTCTATGCAAATTTGATTAGAAAGCATTCAACCTCTTTTGGCAATTGTATATTTTTGGAATATTTCGATTTATGTTTCTTCAAGTAAAAGAATTTAGATTTTCCTACCCTGGTAGGACTCTTAGTTAGTTTTCTGGTTGCATTAGGAGCAGTAGGCTATTTATATAGAACTAGAAATCTTTCATATGAAGCTTTTCATATCTTTCATTCCGCAGATTAAAATTTTTCTGTATTTTTCTCTCACGCATGAGTTACTAAAATCTTGTTCTAGCCTAAGGGATTATCGAACTTTGGATTCTTCAATATTTGTGAGATCTAAATAATTTGATTCATATTTCTTATTTCTTGAGTATTTATTTATCTTCTGTTTTCATTACGAATATTCAAGTTTATTGAATTTAAGGCCTAAATTTGATAGCTTAAAATATTTGTTCTGTCAATCAGAACATTAAATCTATAATTGTTTAATTGTTCCAATGCTTGTGACAAATAACACAATTATGTGTAGGGATATGCATAATTTATGTTATGAGGGTCAATAATCTAGTCTAAATAAACCCTGCTTGTGTGTGTTTGGTGGCTAGGGTTGGATCTCTCTAATTTATAATATTGTTGATAAATTAAATTCTAAGAGTGTTTTTTTAGGGTTATTTATTGGCAAAGAAAATAACTAACGAGCTTCTTTTAGTTATTGAGATAGTAAGGAGATATTAGTTATTAGGGCGTCTCGAGTAACTATAACTAGCCTATTCAAGAATGAAGAATTTATCTTTGCATCAATGATCAAATCTGTGAACCAAACTAAAATTTTACCTTATGCTAGATTTCATTCTTATTGAATTTTTATTCGATTTATTTTACTTTTAAAATTTTAGGTTTTTTGTTTCATAAAAATCTCCCTTGTTTTCTATTCTATTAAAAAATTTGAAACAAATAAAATTTACTAGTCCCTACTGGATACGACTTTACTTACCACTGATTACAAATCATATCTTAAGAGTAGGAATTTATTTTTGTTGGATTTGACACCCATCAATAAGAAACTTTTTTGTGTATTTTTTCTTCACAAGGGCTATGAACTAATTCTAAATATCGCAGGGGAACATTGTGCAATTTACCCATGAAATATTACTATTATAAAGATTGTTTAAAATGAGAAATATCTCTTCTTCATGACTTATCTACAGCTCAATGAAGACTTATTACATATATATTGCATTTCAATAGAGTTTTGGAATATCTTAAGCTGTTCTTTAATTAGTACAAATAACTTTGACGAGGAACTTAACCATAAAAAATGAACATCATTCTCAACAAAATGTTGATTCGTGAACTTTGTGTCATGTAATAACTCGTAATTCTTGGACACACTATGAGAATTTTACGCATAAGGTTCTATGCCAAACATCTATGCACACAAATAACTAATTTCTGGAGGAGATATTGAATGGCCTTTGAATTAGGGGTGATTAAGTATTCCATCTTGAAAATTTTGTTTCCTAGATTCGTTGCATGAATTGAACCACAATAAAGGAACACCTGTCCACGATGGGGATTTTTTTTTTTTTTTTTTCTTTTGACTTGTGCTCTTAGTGTGAATAATGGATGCAAGAGATATTTATTAGTCATTCAAGTGACTGAATATCTCATAGTATTCTCATAGAATTTCAAAATTATAGATAAGGGGCTGTTTGGTTTCATTTTCACACTCCATTTTCACATTTTTTACCATTTCAAAAATAAAACACATTATTTTTTTACACATTTTCACCCAATATTATTTTTATTTTCATTTTTAAAATATATTTTTCAATAATTTATATATCTTCTCCTAATAATCTATACATCTTCTCTCTCTATTTCATTATTTCTATCTTTCTTTGCCTATAATCTATTAAAACTAACATAATCATTACATTTCCAACATTTCATCCAAACACAAATTCATTTTCAACTCATTTTCACTAATTAAGTTTTTAAATTTTAGAAATAATGGAAATGGAAATTAAAAATAGGAATAAAACCAAATAGGCAAGGCCCATTCTAAGAAAAAGGGGAGGTAAAGATATGCTAGTTTATGATACAAGTAATTTTTTATTAATATACAATATGCTTTAAGATTATTGATACAAGCCAGTTTTGACAGAAAGGTTTCTACGAAATAGTGTCCACTGTGTATATGTAATAAAAGAAATTTTTGTGAGCTCTCAATCTATGCATCAGATGTATTGTTTCGCCTACAAGTTCTAAGACAGATAGTTGAACATTCCTCTGTTCTGTATTCTCTTTTGGACATGGAATGAGCGTGGCATTTTTTCTGTTCTTGAAAAAACTATTGCACGCTGTGTGAGCACGTGACTATTTGGGATACTGAGAAGTCTAAGATACAGACCACCGGCCACCAACGTTGCCTTACCAGGTGGAAGCTTCCTTGACTTTGAGCAATAGAAATTATTTTTCTTTTTAGCATCAAAAGATTTTTCTTAACACGCTTTAGAAACAATGGAAATGTTTGATTATGTTTTGTAAATAATTATGAAATATATTTTAAAAAAATGAATTTTGGAAATAGGATTAGTGAATGTGAAAGATAGTATTAAAGAATCCAATGGATATTTGCTTATGCTATCAGAAATAGCTAGAAATTTATTTTGGAAAGTGATTATATGTTTGTTTATATTTTAAACTTTTGAAAGAGTCATTTTCTAATATAGCGGTTAAATTAATACTTTTTTGTTAAATTTTTAGAGTGAAAATGAAATTAAGTAATACTTTTTATTGCAAGAATAATAATAAAATATATATGATATATATATATATAGAAAAATAGTAGATTTTGAAAATAATAAAGGATAGAAGATGATATTTTAAAAAATTTTATTTTGATGTTTTATAGGAAAAATAGAGGCATGTTCAGTTATGTTTGGGTAAAACAAATGCTCCCAATATTAAAGAACCCATTAACATGTCATCCCTCCATTATAAAATTATATCTTTAATTTAGTTAAAAAAATAAAATCTTTATATTTTTTCACAATTTTATTCTCTAAAATAATGGTTGAGAATTACTGGTATCACAATACTTCTCAAAAAAGAACATTACACTCCATACATAATATTTTGAATTCTCTATTCTATTTTGTAATTTATCTCTTATTTCAAAGTGATGTATATATGTTAAATATATTTGATTCTCAATTAATTATTTTTATAAATAAATATTTAATACATGTATTTTATATTCATAAATTAAAATATGAGATAAAATATATAATACAATAGATAATCTAAACCGCGTACACAAGGCAAAATTCAAAGAGAAGGACCCTTTAAGCATCATACAAAAAAGTAAGAAATGGGTTATGCAAAATTCATCAAAATCATCAGTGCTTTAATCTGTCTTTTAACCTTTCTTGAATTTGCTCTTGGAGCTGATACACTTTCTCCTAGCCAAACTCTTGTTGATGACGGCAATAAATTAAGTTCCCCAGGCGGTAGATTTGAGCTTGGCTTCTTCTCCCCAGGCTCATCCACAGCAAGATTTTTGGGAATATGGTACAAAGCTACGCCGGATATTGTTGTTTGGGTTGCAAACCGAGAAAACCCGATTATCGACTCATATGGAGTCTTAACTCTAGCCAAAAATGGCACACTGCTGCTTCTCAGCACAACCCAGAAAAGCGTAATTATTTGGTCATCCAATTCATCCAGGCCCGCGTCAACTCCAGTTCTACAGCTTTTAGACACTGGAAATCTTGTTCTTGTAGATAAGTCGATGACTTCTGGGAAAAGCTACTTTTGGCAGAGCTTTGATTACCCGGGTGACACCAGGCTACCACTGATGAAGATGGTCCAAAACACTGATGATGGTGGGCTGGATAAATATTTGACGTCATGGAAAAGTGTTGATGATCCATCCCCTGGAGAATTCACTTACAGGATTGAGAACAAGGGTTTATCTCAAGTGATCATTTTGAGGGGGACGAAGAAAACTTATAGGACTGGCCATTGGAACGGAAATTTCTTCAATGGGCTCCAACCGTTCCTCGACCCGGGTTGGAAAATTCAAACAGTTTTCGAAAAGGGTAGATTGGTTTCTATGTTTGATCCGTACAACGAATCATTTAAGACGAGATTAACAATGAATTATTCGGGCTTCATCCAACGATACATAATGAATGAACAGGGGGACGCGTGGAGCCTTATCTTTTCAGTTCCAGGCGACCCGTGTGACAAGTATGGGCCATGTGGTCCTAATGGTATCTGCAGAATTGATAAAACACCAGTTTGTGAGTGTTTGAAGGGATTCACGCCGAAATCTCAAAAAGAATGGAGCAGATTCGAGTGGGCCAGCGGATGCACTAGAGTTACACCATTAGATTGCCAAAAGAAAGATGGGTTTCTAAAGGTTGAAGGAATCAAGTTCCCTGATCCATTGAATTTTGTATTCAACAGTGGTATGAGAGATGGTGAATGCCGGGAAAAGTGCTTGATGAACTGTAACTGCACGGCTTATGCTGATTTGTACATTAGCAACATAAGCAGTGGCTGCTTGATGTGGTTTGGGAAGTTGATTGATGTCCGGGAATTAACTGGAGAATTTAGTACTGGGACAAGTATATATCTTCGCTTACCTATTTCAGAACTAGGTAAATGAATCTTTGTTGCTTTCGGATAAGTTCAGAATGTCATATTGAACCTGTCTGCTAACAGTTGATTCTTTATTTAAGAGCATACAACGGATTGGAATAACAGGAAAAAGTCCGCAGGGTTGATATATATAGCAACTGCTTCTGCTTTTGGAATGCTGGTTTTGGTCTTATTTTTTGGGGGCATACTTCTGAGGATGAGACGCAAGAGACAAGGTTATGTTGCTGATCCTAGCTATAAATTGATTGACATATATTGAAGATTTCTTGTAATTAAATTACTCTTTTAAGTCTTTTGACAGCTTTGAAGAGTAAAAAGGAAGACATAGAATCACCTTTATTTGATTTGGCAACCATTACAGCAGCCACAAATAACTTTTCAGGTGAAAACGTGATAGGAGAAGGTGGTTTTGGTCCAGTTTACATGGTAAAGTATCATTTTAAGTGCTTACATTAGTGTTAAAAGGTTGTTTATCCAACATTTCTTTGTTTAAATATGCTACTTGCAGGGGAACTTGGCAGCAGAACAAGTAATAGCAGTGAAACGACTGTCGAGAAGTTCTGGACAAGGCCCTGAAGAATTCAAAAATGAAGTTACTTTGATTGCCAAACTCCAACACAGGAACCTTGTTAGACTTTTGGGATGTTGCATTGAAGGAGAGGAAAAACTGTTAATCTATGAGTACATGCAGAATAAAAGCTTGGACTATTTCATTTTTGGTTTGATCAATCCTTCAGCAGTCGTCACATATTGCAACAAATTGTGTATAGACTACGTACTTAACTAACTAAAATTCTTTATCGCTTGCAGATCAGAAGAGAAGTGCCCTATTGACTTGGCCAAAGCGTTTTGATATTATAATGGGGATAGCACGAGGCCTTCTTTACCTCCATCACGATTCCAGGCTAAAAGTTATCCACAGGGATCTGAAAACAAGCAACATTTTATTAGATGAGAACTTGAATGCAAAAATTTCAGATTTTGGTTTAGCTAGAATGTTTGAAGGGAATCAAACTACCGCCAGAACAAAAAGAGTAGTCGGAACGTAGTAAGTTTCAATTTCATTTACAGAAACATATGTATATATATATCCATTTCTTACAGAGGCTAACAAATTGAAAGCCTGTTGCAGTGGATACATGGCTCCAGAGTATGTATTTGATGGGAAGTTCTCAATCAAGTCAGACATATTTAGCATTGGAGTTGTAATGTTGGAGATAGTGAGCGGGAAAAAGAACAGAGGCTATCAGAACCTTTTGAAACAGGTGAATTGTTAGTTAACAATTTAGTGGAACTTGTTTGCCCTAAAAACACTTGAATAAATATGCATAAATTGTTGCAGGCATGGTTATGTTGGACAGAAAACAGAGTGATGGATCTAATGGATGGATCCTGTAAGAATTCATGTGCGGAATCCCAAGTAAAGAGGTGTATTCAAGTGGGCTTATTATGCGTTCAGAATGCAGCAGAAGACAGGCCAGTAATGTCTTCAGTGATTCTAATGTTAAGCAGTGAGGATACAGCTTTGCCTGTGCCCCGGAAACCTGGATTTTTCTTGGAAAGTAGTTGCAGTCTTTCGCAACAGAATGCATCAGGAAGTAAAGATTCCAACAGACGGGAAATGACCATGTCTGATATTGAAGCCAGATAGTTCTTTCCGACTGCAGAAATTGAATTGGACAAAATATTATCAAAAGACTTAACAAGAATATTGATCGTAGCAATTTAAGGTTAGACTTAAATCTAGGATTCATCTCATTCGCACATTTCTGTAACTTTATACACCGCATTGAATTGAATGGTGAGTTACATGATTTTATTTGCTAAAACATCGACTGATATAACATTGTGGCCCTGATAGAACTGAAGATGGTGAAGGAGTTACATCTTGGGAAACGATTGCTAGTACTTTCCTAATGAGATACTGTAGAATTAAGGAGTTATAATTAATATCTTTCTGGATATCCTTAACGCCCTCCAAGACCTTGATCACTATGGACATAGAGGGCCTGTTTGCATAACCACTTTGCAGACACCAAGCAGCCATTTGCATCATTTTCACTACTTCTGCCCCATTGGACTGCATATCCTTACAGCATTTGTCTGCAAGATCTACCCATTGTCCTTCTTTGGCTTTTTTCTTGAAAAGAGTTAGCAGATATCTTTCCTCTTCAGGCTTCGCTTCCTCAAAAATTTTCCTACTGCATAAAATTTCCAAAACCACAACCCCAAAGCTATAGACATCTACTTTCCCTGTAATAACTCCATTAAGCCATTCAGGGGCAAGATAACCTGGTGTGCCTCTCATGCTGGTAACAACCTGACTTTGGTTCCTATCAATGAGCTTAGAAAGTCCGAAATCTGTAAGTTTAGCATTATAATTTTCATCCAGAAGTATGTTCTTAGGCTTGATGTCTAGGTGGATAATTTTTTTCCTGCAATCTTCATGAAGATAGGCCAATCCCTTGGCTATATCAAGGATGATATTTCTTCTGTTATTCCAGGAAAGAGACATTGTCGGCTCTTGGCTTCTGGAATAGATCCATCTGTCTAAAGATCCATTACACAGATACTCATAAACCAAAAGCCTATGGGATTTTTCTGCACAAAAACCAACTTGTCTGACCAAGTTGACATGGTGAATGCTGCCAATGGATTCAACTTCTGCTAGAAATGACTTCTTAACATGGCCTAATCCATCCAGGCCTTTGGCCGCGATCCTAGTGCCATCCTCCAATGACCCTTCATATACTGACCCAAATCCTCCCTCACTGAGTTTCTCATTGAAGTTGTCTGTTGCAGTTACTAACTCTGCAAAAGAAAATTGGGTGGGCATGCCCGGAACATGGTCTAAATAATCCTCCTCCACTTCTTCAGCTTTTCTCTTCCGCCGATATGCAAAAACTATAGCTCCAACTACAACAGCTGCACAAAGAACTCCTAGAGTTGGTCCAATCACAGGCCCTTGGAAGATCTCCTGTACCGCAGTAGCAGTGGGGGATATTTCCACTGCACGGGACATCACATTGAGAGCAATCTGTACATTTATAGATACAGAATAATTGTCCTGAGTCAGATCCTTTACATTATTCATCAATGAAAAGATCTGGGAAGGCAAATAGCAGCCCCACCAGAAGGATTTTTAGCCATACCGAAAGACAGCAGCTTCGCAGGAACAACTTCTCAAGCAGGCGTCTTTACAACTATCCACATCTGTGTTCCCAATGTCTCTGACGAAATCAAAATAGGTTACATCTCAAGGTTCAAGAAACTATGATTGCTGAAAGCATTACATGTGAGTGGAATAACTTCAGAACAACCAAGATCAGGCTGTCTATCATTTATCTGCCTAAAGTTTGCTGCACTATTGGAGCTTGCTCTGGGACAACTACATTGCCCATTTGAGCAAATTCCATATTTACCACAAATCATGGAATAATTGCACTTTCCAAGATAACCTGTGAAAATATCAGCTACTTCTCTTCATGGTGTTGCCCACTCGAAGACTCTGAGTTGCCCATCTGGCCCCAATTTCATATACTGAGATGACGTAGCCGGAGGAATATTTATCCATATATCTGGATTACTGAGCTCGATAGAGTCAATATACAGCTCCAGACTTCCATTTCGAAACTTAACATAAGGAGCTTCTTTGTTCTGGTTAGTGCTAAGAAACACCTGTTCATAGTATACCTGTGGAGGATCTGATTGTATGGAAGCTACTAAGCCTTGGCTGGTTATTGACACGGAAAACAAACCTCCTGCAGTCCAATTAATTGGTGAAGCACTCGCTGTCAGATTCTTCCCAGATACTAAGACCTGTCCTGGAACTAAGACATCAGTTGGATGATCAAAAGATTGCCAGACGACGGTGTTTTTTGCATCAAACAGAACAAGAATTCCCATTTCTGTCAAATTTAGCCTATAACTGACTTTCCAGCAGTGTTTGTAGACCAAGCCGATGTGCCATCAGAATCTCTTAGGACTCAGTCGCCTTCATTTGTGAGCTGCAATGTTGCATTGATTCTGACGGGGCTTTTTCAATTAGTAGACCAGGCAACCAGCGGGAATCCTACGGCAGGTGAAGTGATGCCTCCGCCGCTGTTTGTTTTGATGATGAAGATAGCAAATAGATAAGTTTCACAAGTCCCATTGCAGTAGAACCCACAGGCATATTTTGGACCAAAAGTTCCTCTGAGAAGGATGGCTCTAACAGTTGAATTATCTGCAAAGTTTACAGATTGATCTGCGGAGACACTATACATCCAAGAAGAGGAGAGGTTTCCGGTTGGATAATCAAATGCTGGGAACTTACATAGGGTAGATAAGAAATCAAGAAAGGAGATATGGTAAAAGAAGATACTCCAAAATGGAGACATTTTTCATATTAGCAGGCTCCAGGAGATAGTTGACGCAGAAACGTGTAAAGAACTTTCATAGAAATAGTTATAGTTGTAGACAAGATTGAAACAGTGGACAGCACATGCAAATGCGGAGATATTAATTTTGTCCACCTTAAGGATGACACATATCAAATAATATATTAATTATTAATTTAAAATTTTTTATTTATCTTGAAATTTATTAAATTTAATTTTCAAAGATAAATAATTAATTTTAATTAATATTTTAGCATTTATTTTATACCCAAATCAAATATTGATAAGCATTGAAAATGAAGTATTTACGTTTATGGACCAATTAAATCAAAGATTTTGATATTATATTCGTTGATATATGATATTATATCTTAATATTTAATATTAACTTATCAAAACGATAACTATCAAAGAAGTTCTAGTCAATTTGAAAATATCTCATCAAACATCTATATAAAGAGGGTGATCAAAGTTCATTCAACACACAACACAAATTCTAGCAAGTGAGATGAACTTTGAAGGAGTGTAGCAATTCTCTCAATTAAATTCAAAGAGATCCCCAATGTTCAAGGTGCTTTTCGGGAAGATCATCTATCATGGCATTCGATTCGAGATTAAGATACGAAGCCCTTAAATTGGCATTATTTTTCTTCAAATCAAATTTAAGGAGATCCACGATGTTTAAAGCGTTTTTCACAGAACTTATTAAATTCAAGATCATATTTGGAAGGGAAAAATTAGATAATTAAATTAGAGATTGAATCTACAATTGATATATTTTTATTTTATTTTATTTGTACGATTTCTCTTATCTTATAATTTAATTTTTGCAAACAAAAAATTTGCGCTTGCAACAAGTTATAAGATTAAAACAATGGTGGAGAAAAAAAGGCAAGTTGAGGTAGAGACTAGAGGTGTCAAATGGGTAGGACTAAGCGGGCGCTGGGTCGAGCTAACCTACTCAACCTAACCCATTTAATAGGCTATTTACGGCGATCCTGAGCCTAGCCGAGCCAACTCACAGGCCATTCTTGGTCCGAACTATGAGGGGCTGAAAATTGAAAAATTCAGTTTGACTTAAAACCACACTACTATGTAGGTGAGCCAGTTTATATATGAGTCGGGCTAGATAGGCCAACTCGTGGTCTTGCTTGTGGGCCAGCTTTTTTTTTATTTGAAAATGAACTTAAAAATTTCAAGTTTTTATATTTATGTAATTATTAATGTTTTTGTCAACACTTATACTTTTTTAAAAGACTTAATAATTTATACTTATGTGATTTTTAATATTTTACAATACTTAAACTTTTATGAAAACTTGAAAATTTATACTTATATTAATTTTTTTATCAATTATATTTTTCCAAAAACACCATCAAAATAAGGTGGTGGGTGGTTTGGCATGGACCCCTCTATTCGTTATTAATTTAGAAAAAATAATTATATAGAGGCGGATTTGACCAAACCGCTAATTATAAATTTTTATAACTTTTCTTAATTTATAATTTTTATAAATTTATAAATTAAAAATTATAATGTAACACCGCAAATTATAGTAAATAAATGAAAACAAGAAAAATTTAAAATTTAAATTTTAGTATAGATTAAAGAATTAAGCTAATTAAAATACTTAGGGAGGCTGAATAACAAAATATATTAAATTAGGCCTTAATTAAATAAAATTTAAATTAAAGAGTGGCCTGTTGGAGTTGAGAAAATTGGGATGACTGGAAATTAATTTGATTAGGTTTAATTGACAAAATTTTAAAAGCCTAGGAGGGCGAAACGCAAGAAACTAAAAGTTGGGGGCTAAAATGAAAATTTGGGGGCAAACAATAATGCAGTTAAAAGTTGAGGGGAGGAAAAGTAGGCACTGGAAAATTCTAGGTGGCCTGTGCAAATACAAAAAAGTTGAGTTATATTTATAATTGAAGATGAAAGTGCTTCTAATTCTAAAAAATGAACCCTCGCTCACCACCACGCGGTTTTGCTTCCTTTCAACTCAAAATTAAAATCTAAACCAACCATCTTGCTCCTTTCCTCACCAAAATCACAACCATGTCAAGTTGTTTCAAAACTAACCAAAGAAAATGGCAAATTCGGTGGCTGGTGATAGGAGATGGACGTTGGAAGTAGGTTTGCTGGTTTACCGATAAAAGCTTCGAAACATTAGGTCGATTGTGTAGAGCTCAACACGTGGAACATCCTAGTAGCTTTGGTTTGGAGATTGGTGACCAAAGGAGAGAGAATTTTGGAGAAGAAGGCATGGTGGCGGGAGGCTGTGCGGCCACTGTTTTCGAATGAATTGATCGTCAAGGAGGTGCCAAAAGCAAGAATTAAGTTGGGGGTTTGGTTAGGCTTGATGAGGCGCACTTATGGGGTGGAAGACAAGCTCTAGCAACGGTCAACAGTGAGCTTAGGATCGAATTTTCAGCTCTTCGTTTCGAATGCGTCTGAGCTGGAATTAAACCTTGAATTGGACTAGACTTGGTTCAATTAGGTAAATTTTGATTTTATTAGATTAGTTTACCTTAAATTGATTAAATTTAAATTTGAGTTGACTTGAGCTTGGGATTAGACTTTAACCTAAATAGCATGAACGTGATTTTGAATTATTAGGCCTTCAATTATAAACTCAAACCTGAATTTTGTTTAGGGTGAACCTAAGTAAAATATATTGGGTTAACTAAACATTATTGAGAAAATTAAAGTTAACATACTAACTCTAGAACTTAATTGTGAAAGTTAAGTAATTTGATTGTATTGAAGCTAGAAGCTATAAGGAAGCCACTTATAGCCAGAGGTAACCTCGCCCTTGGAAGTTAACTATTTGTAAATAAGACATATATAGATTTTCTTAAGAATAGCAGCATGTAATAACTTAACTAATAATGTGAAAATCTTAGAATCAGATTCTAATACCGTGTCTAATAAATTAGGTGAAGAGAATGTTGATACTACTGGTGACCAGGGAAGAGTTATCTGACAAGAACTATTAGGTGAGCTTGCATTAGCTTTTTTTTATGGGGAATAAACATAGAGGATTACTATCATGACCCTATTACCTAATCCTATTTGTATTGAAACCCAATTGTTGTTGTCTGATGTTTTATAGTATTCTTCTACCCTCTGATGGGTATGGTACTCTTGAGAGTGCATCTTGTTTCCTCTTCAGTGATTTCTAAACCATACCTACTTGAGATTTTTATTTGACTGAAATTGTTGAATTTTGGGTATCTATACAAGTTTTGACAAATAAACTATTTGTAAAAATAGTACTCCACGTTGCCCCTTTTCATTGAGCACTCTTTATGCTAATTTATCGCACTTCATCAGAAATTGACAATTGTGTTGAGAAAGCTAAAAATAATTTCAAAATATATGTTTTATCACCATGTCTTCTTGGAAACTAGCCTGGTGTTGAATTTGTGTGTATAACGTGAACATGGCGACTTGATATGTTACATGAAATGCTGTTGGACACATCCTATGATATCTATCATTATGATTAATACCTTTAGAGGTGGGCCCTAGGATTACCTGTAGGTGGATTGAGCGGAATAGATCGATGACAATGACCAACCCTCAACTAATACCCCATTAAATACATCTAACCCCCTAGTTAGCTGGAGGTAGCTAGCGCTGGGGAGATGAGGCATATGGCTAGCCATGTCTTTTATTTATTATTATCTAAGCTGATCACTCGGACTGGAGGAATAAGAATTTCCATATTTTTGAAAGTAGAGTGACAAGGTAGGAGAATAACCAACAACACGTTTTATATAGGTATTACTGACCTGATCTCTATTGACTACTTAGTTTTACCATCGTATTCCCTTATCTACATTTTATATTAAATTACTTGTCATCACAATTGCTATTCTCAATTGATTGTAAGGGTTGTGGCCCTACTTATTCTGTATCCTCATGTTGAGTGTCAGCTAGAACAATTCTAATTGCTACTGCCAGCAGTTTACTACTATTCAGTCAAATTACTAATTTCATTTCTTATTACAGCTCTAGGTAATTGTGTTGTTCATGCAATTACTGCTCATTAAGTCATTCAAACTTATAGTTTGTATTATTTGTTTGTTCTTTTCCCTAGATAGGACATAAACGCTTTGTGGGGATACACATAATTGTATATATTGTACATGGTTTTGGTTAATGTGATTAGATAGCGTTGAACTGTTAAAACCCTTTGTGAACCAGTATGCCTTGAAGGCATCGTTTTGTTTGTAATAGTGTTGTGTAGGTATTAACTACTGAAAAGTAATGTGCATGAGGAACTTTCCTCTTTGAAAAAATTATAGTATTTTATGTACACATTTTAGATGTTGTTTATTAGAATATTAACACCCTGGCTGGAGGCACCCGCAAAGGCACAGTATCAAATAGTGCTTCCTTGGGGAACATTAGTACTTTTTGTTAAAAAGAATGATGGAATGCTTAGGATGTGCATCGATTATCATGAGTTAAATAGGATCAATATAAAAAACAAGTGTCCTTTACCCTATGTAGAAGAACTGTTTAATTTACTACAAGGGTCCACAGTCTTCTCAAAGCTAGATTTGAGATAAGGATACTACCAGTTGAAGATTCGAGAGGAAGACATTCTAAAGACGGAATTTAATTCTCAATATGGTCATTATAAGTTCATAGTAATGCCATTCGGATTGACTAATACCTCGACAGCATTTATGGACATGATGCATTAAATTTTTCGTCCATGCCTAAATTAATTCATGGTGATCTTCATCGATGATATCTTAGTGTACTCTAAGACAGAGGAAGAACGTGCTCTCCACCTACGTTTAATCCTCAAAACCCTTCGAAAATATCAGTTGTATGCTAAGCTCAACAAATATCAATTCTAGTTAGAACAAGTAACTTTCCTAGGGTACATCATATCTATGGCTGGGTTAGAAGTTGATCTTGCAAAGATTTAGGCAATAGTCAATTGGAGGCAACCAAAGAGTGTAACAAAAGTACCAAGTTTCTTAGGACTTACATGGTATTATTGGAGATTCATGCAAGATTTTTCCAAATTGGCAAATCCATTGACCAAACTTACCTAAAAAGATCAATGGTTTGAGTGGAACAAGGCATGTGAACAAAGTTTCCAAAAGTTAAAAAAATGATTAACTTTAGCTCCAATTTTGGCACTTCTTGAAGGATTAGAAAGATTTACGATATACACTGACGCATCAAAAGAAGGACTCGAGTGTGTATTGATGCAAAAAAGATAAGTTATCATATATGCTTCCAAGAAACTCAGGAAACATGAGTAGAATTATCCAACAAATGATTTGTAACTAGTAGTAGTGATTTTTTCTTTAGCAAAATGGAGACATTATTTGTATAGCGCAATTTTTGAGGTTTATATTAACCATAAAAGTCTAAAATACCTACGTTCCCAAAAGGACTTAAATATGCGACAGCATCAATGAATGGAATTTCTTGAGGACTATGATTACATCATAACCTATCATCCAGGCAAAGCTAATGTGGTAGCAAACTCAGTGAGTCAAAAAGGCAAGCTAGCTCATGTGCAAGGAAAGAGGGCATGAAAAGATCAAGACAAGCAACCTATTATAAAGATGAGCAACCATGCATGGCTTGCAGAACTTAGCATTCATCCTGAATTATATAACAAGATACTGAGAGCCCAAGCAAGAGATGAAGAAATTCTAAAATAGAAAAGAGCCAATTCTAGCCTTAAGGAGTCCGAATTTAAGGCAGATGACCATGGTATCTTACTGTATCATCAATGCCTATATATATCTGAGCAGTTAAGATGAAAACTTCTAGAAGAAGCGCATCGAGATAGCTTATATATACCTGAGTAGTTAAGATGAAGACTTTTAGAAGAAGTACATCGAACTAAGTATACGGTACATCTTGGTGGCACAAAAATGTATCATGACCTAAAGAAACCCTTTTGGTGGAAAAGGATGAAAAAGGATATTGTTGAGTATGTGCAAAGATATATGACATGCCAACTGGTGAAAGTTGAACATCAACAACCATCAAGAGTCCTATGATCATTTTTGATCCCTAATTGGAAATAGGAACATATCACCATGGATTTTGTGATCAATCTATCTACCGTGTGAGGTGGATATAATAGCATATGGGTTATGAGGGATAGACTAACCAAGTCTACTCACTTTCTACTGATAAAACCTATTATCAAGAGGAAAACGTGGCAAATCTTTATGTTAAAGAAATCATTTAGTTTCATGGAATTCCAAGCAACTTTGTATTTGATTGAGATCCCAAGTTTACCTTAAGATTATGGAAGAGTCTGTATGAGCACCATGGAACAGAGTTGCATTTTAGCACTACGCCACACCCACAAACTGATGGTCAATTTGAATGAGTTATCAAAATTTTAAAAGATATGCTTTGAGCATACACCTTGGAATTTAAGGTAAGTTGCAATAGGCATCTTCCATTAATAGAATTTTCCTACAACAATAGTTATCAAGCCACTATACAAATGGCACCTTATGAAGCTCTATATGGCCGGAAATGTCAATAACCTATACATTAGGATCTTGGTGAGCTAAAAACTTCTAAAAATAAAGTACTAATAGGTATACCACTAGAATTCATTTAAGAAACCATTGACAAGGTCCAGGTAATAAAGCAACGAATGAAAGCTACACAAAACCATCAAAAGAGTTATGTTGATAGATGAAGAAAGGATTTAGAATTTAACATGGGGAATGAAGTATTTCTAAAAATATCTCCTCAAAAAGGTATTAAGCAAATTGAAAAAGGAGGAAAGCTCAGCCTAAGATAAATCAAACCCTTCAAGATCTATGAACGAATTGGGCCAATAGCTTATAGACTGATGTTGCCACCTAATGTTACTAGAATACACAATATGTTCTATATTTCTTAGCTCATGAAATATTACCCTGAACCCTCCCATATTGTATCCCTTGAGGATATTCCATTGTAGAGCGACCTCTCATATGAAGAATAACCTATCACCATTATGGATCAAAAGTTTCACGAACTTAGAAATTGACAAACACTCCAAGTAAAGATGTTATGGAAAATTCTGAATGTAGAAGAGGCAACTTGGGAACGAGAGGAATTTATGCTGCGACACTATTCAGAATTCTTTCCATCTCTAGGTACGAATTTGGGGACCAAATTCTCTTAAGGGGGAAAGGATTGTAACACCCCTAATAGTAAATAAATGAAAACCAAAAGAATTTAAAATTTAAATTTTAGTAAAGATTAAAGAATTAAGCTAATTAAAATACATAGGGAGGTAGAATAATAAAATATATTAAATTAGGCCTTAATTAAATAAAATTCAAATTAAAAAGGGTTTATTAGAATTGAGAAAATTAGGAGGACTAGAAATTAATTTAACTAGGTCTAATTGACAAAATTTTAAAAGCCCAGCGATTCAAAACGCAAGAAACTAAATGTTAGGGGCTACAATAAAATTTTGGGGGCAAACTGTTAGGCGGTTAAAAATTGAGGGGAGGAAAAGTAGGCAGTGGAAAATTTTGGATGGCCGGTGCTAATGTAAAAAAGTTGAGTTATATTTGTAATTGAGGACGAAAGTACTTCTAATTCTGAAAAACGAACCCTCACTCACCACCACATAGTTTTTCTTTCTTTTAGCCTGAAATTGAATTCTAAACCAACCATCTTGTTCCTTACCTCACCAAGATCACAACCATATCAAGTTTTTTCAAAAATGACTAAAGAAAATGATGAATTTGGTGGCCGGAGGTAGAAGGTGAATAGTAGAAGTGGGTTTGTTGGTTTACTAGTTAAAGCTTCAAAATATTAGGTTGGTTGTGAAGATCTCAACATGGGGAACATCCTTTTAGCTTCAATTTGGAGATTGGTGACCAGAGAAGGGAGAATTTTGGAGAATAAGGCACAACGGCAAAAGGCAACGCAACCGCTATTTTTGGATAAATTGGTCGGCAGAGAGGCGGCAAAAGCAAGAATTAAGTTATTGGTTTGGTTAGGGTTGATGAGACGTACCTCCAAGTGGTGGCAAATAAGCTCTGGAGGTGGTCAACTGCAACCTAAGGATAGAATTTTTGACTATTCATTTTGAATGCGTCTAGGTTAGAATTAAACCTTAAATTGAACTAGACTTGGTTCAATTAGGTAAATTTTGATTTTATTAGAATAATTTACCTTAAATTGATTAAATTTAAATTTGAGTTTACTTGATCTGTGGAAGTCAACTATTTGTAAATAAGACATACATGGTTTTTCTTAGGAACAACAACATGTTATAACTTAACTAGTCATGTGAAAATATTAGAATCAGATTCTAATCCCTATCTAATGAATTAGGTTAAAAGAATACCGATACTATTGATAACTAGGGAGGAGTCGTCTGACAAGAACTATCACGTGAGCTTGCATTAGCTTTTATTTTTGGGGAATAAACATAGAGAATTGCTATCATGACCCTATTACCTAGTCATGTTTGTATTGAAACCCAATCATTGTTGCTTGTTGTTTTATAGTATTTTTCTACCCTCTGATTGGTATGGTACCCTTGATAGTGCATCTTGTTTCCTCCTCAATAATTTCTAAACCATGCCTACTTGAGATTTTTATTTTACTGAAATTGTTGAATTTCGGGTGTCTCACAAGTTTTAACAAATAAACCATTTGTGAAAACAGTACTCCACATCGCCCCTTTTCACTGAGCACTTTTTTATGCTAATTTATTGCACTTCATCAAAAATTGATGATTGTGTTGAGAAAGCTAAAAATGATTTCAAAATATATGTTTTATCACCATGTCTTCTTGAAAACTAGCCTAGTGTTGAATTTTTGTGTATAATGTGAACATGGCGACTTGATATGTTACATGAAATGCTGTTGGACACATCCTACGATATTTATGATTATGATTGATACCTTTAGGTGTGAGCCCTAGGATTACCTGTGGATGGATCGGGTGGAATGGATCGATGACAATGACCAACCCTCAACTAATACCCCATTAAATACATCTGACCCCATAGTTAGCTGGAGGTAGCTAGCCCTGGGGAGATGAGGCATATGGCTAGCCATGTCTTTTATTTATTATTATCCGAGCCAATCACTTAGACTAGAGGAATAAAGATTTCTATATTTTTCAAAGTGGACTGATAAGGTAGGAGAATTACCAACATCACATTTTATAAAGGTATTACTGATCTGATCTCTATTAACTACTTAGTTTTGCCATCATACTCCCATATCTACATTTTATATTAAATCACTTGTCATCACGATTGCTATTCTCAGTTGATTGTGAGGGTTGGGGCCCCGCTTATTCCACATCCTCATATTGCATGTCAAGCAGAATAATTCTAATTATTACTACCCGCAGTTTACTATTATTCAGTCAAATTACTAATTTCATATCTTATTACTGCTCTGGGTAATTGTGTTGTTCATGTAGTTACAACTCACTGCATCCTTCAAACTTATAGCTAGTATTGTTTGTTTGTTTTTTCCCTAGATAAGACGTAAATGCTTTGTGGGGATAGACACAATTGTACATATTGTACATGGTTTTGGTTAATGTGATCATATAGCATTGAACTACTAAAACCCTTTGTGAAACAACATTCCTTGAAGGCACCATTTTGTTTATAATAATGATGTGCTAGTATGAACTACTGAAAAGTAATGTGCACGAAGAACTTTCCCCTTTAGAATAATTGTAGTCTTTTATGCACACATTTTGGATGTTGTTTATTAGAATATTAATGCCCTGGTTGGAGGCACCCTTTTTAGGTTATAGGCATTACATATAAATTCTTAATTATTGATTTATACATTTATAAATTATAAATTGTAAATTATACATTCTTAATTATAAATTATAAATTTATAATTTTTCAAAATTAATAATTTGCAATTTGTAATTAGAAATTATAAATTCCTAAAGTTTTAAAAATTATAATTTATAACTTAAATTAAAAAAAATATTATGGGGTAAACGAGCTGGCCTTCAAGCCAACCCACTTAGCCCGCGTGCCAGCTCATTTAGCCCACAAGCTAGGCCAACCTACAGTTCTTCACAATTCGCAGGCTGAGTAGGTCTTAGGCTGCAAAATTTCAATTTGAGCTAGTCTACTGTAGCCTATATTGAAAAATTAAATGAATCGAGTTGGACCTTTTTTTTCATGGGGCAAGCCAAGTCGGTCTATTTTGACACCGCTAGTAGGGACTCAACCAAAGTTTTTGACTATTGTATCAGCTACTTGGTCTTCGTCAAAGAGCTCAAGAATTTTCAACTCAATGCCCTTTTACTTGCAGTTGGAATCATATAAACATATATAAGTTCACCATAGCTTATTTTACACACTTCTAACATCAATTTTTTTTATGAATCTAACCCAACCCATTTTGATTCAACAAAGTTATTTGAAATTTGGGTCATTCATAAGCTATGTCGGCGATCCTTTGTAGTTTGTGGATCTATTTTGACCCACTGTGAACTAAGAATGTTACTTGAAATTTGGGCCATCCATGAATTACACATGCCATCATTAGTAGTTCAAGGGGATTAGGCGTTAAGAGCTTGAAATGTGACATGTCATGTCAACCACATAATATAAATATCTTTCATTATTAAATTACAAAGATAAATTTTTAATTTGTTGTTTTGCACTTTTATTTAAATCTCACAATTCTAATAATTTGAATTTTACTAAGTTTTCATTTGGTTCATTCCAACAATCTCTAACTTTGTGTTATCCAATCAAAAATAAAATATATGATCAAACCTACCCAAATTATTGATTGACCTAGATCATATATGTATTAAATAATTCACAACTTTACAATAGTGTGGGTGGAAATTCACATTTATGCTACCGACAATCCATTGTGACGAACAGTTCTATAGTTGGCATCTTAAACGCATTAGTATAGCAGCCAATCTTGACTCAGGATTTGATTGTTGCCACAAACTAATTTTTATTATGATCTTATCTATCTTTTAAAAGTGATAGAACTTAGAGAGTGTTTGGGTGAGCTTATAAGCTTCTCAAAATGTCTTATAAGATGTTCAAGAGTCTTTAAGTTGATAAAAGGTATTTGGTAATTTTTTAAAAGAAGAACTTATAAGATTTTAAAATAAGATATTATGAACATATAAGCACTTTTAAAACAAAGTAAGGAAACCCTAATTTATTTTTAAGATCTTAACAAGCTCCTTCATGTTTAGCCATTTTAATTATAAAATTATCATTATTAACATCTTATAAGCTCCAAGATCTTATTCTATTCAAACACTTCAACAACTTATTTTAAAAATAAGATCTAACATCCTATAGGCTCCAAAAACATCTTATAAGATGTAAGAGCTTATAAGATATTTAAAATAAGCTTAGCCAAACACCTTCTTAGTTTTTTCTCAAAAATTTTAAATATATAGAATGACAGCACTTTCATAGAAAAATAAAATAACCTAGAATTTGTAGCTTAACAACTCCACTTGCAAGGCAATATCTCCACTCTTGTTTAATAATTGATTTTCTTGTACAATAATTTTTCGCCAATGTCTTAATATATTTGAGGGATTCTTTTCATTCCCAATTGTCTTAGGAAATAAAAATTAAAAAAACATAATAATAACTTCCAATGTTAATTTGTTAGTACAATATTCTTATAGACATAGAATAAAAATGAAGCCCAAAACTTAATATAGTCCATCACAAAAACTTAGGATGACTAATACAGTAAATGTAGGATGTAAAAAATTTAATTAAATCAACACAAAATCTCAAAATAGATAAATCTAGAATAGGCAAACAAAATTGAAGAGTGAAACTTAAGAAAACCTTAGAATAATCAAACAATTTTTTTTTGAAAAAATGACAATTTTTAGTTAAAAAAAAACTTTTAATAATTAATAAAACCAAGATGAAGATCAACACTTGTGATACTCTTAAAATAATCAAATATAAATTTAAAATTAAAGCCTAGGATGGGAACCCAACCCACTTGACATCTTTCATATTAGTACCTTTTTCAAGATTTCTCATCCATCTCTGTGTATCTGAAAATAAGCAATACCATTTCATTTTAAATTTAGACACTGCAAGTAGGATTAATTATTTCAAACAAAGAGGAAGAAGAATGAGTTTCATATAAAGAGGAAATCTAAGGCATGAGGTTGATATACACATGCACCTAGATAAGCAAAAACCTAATAGAAAATATAGCAGGCACATTGAATTAGAAATAGCATTCCATGCCATATTCTCATTGGTAACATTCAAGAATTGGAGCATAATAGAAAAATCTCAATACAAGAAAGTTTCATATTAACTGAACAACAAAAGTACAGAGTCCATTGAAAATATGGGAAGATTTTGGATGGATGCCTCTAATAATTATGAATAAGGGAATTTGAAGTTAGCAAATATGTTTCTTGAATTTTGTGAAGATGGTTGGACAGTAGAGAAACTAGCTTAAAATAATTTGATTCATCTGTGCTAGCACGTTGAATTGCGTACACATCATTTGAGAAACTCTCTATATTATTAGAAGAGAAGTCTTTACCAACTCCTACACTCAAAAAATATAATGTCCTCATACCATCCAATCTATGATACATTACCCATTGAACATTTCAAAGCTCAAACAAATGAAATAGCATGATGAGGGCAACTTTCATACTACCTGTCATTACCAAAGACAAAACACTAGCCTCATTAACATAATTTGAAGATTCCCACCAAGTTGAAATCCTTAAGATGGAAAGAAATGACAGATACATGGACCTATATAAATAGGAACAATGATGGAAAAGGTGTTACCTAAATAAAACCCTACAAAGTTTAGTTAGAATTTGCAGCAAAATACAAATCCCATTTGAAATAGTGCACCAAGAATTAGGGATTAGAAAGGCGTAGTGAGTAAATTGCCATTTTAGAGGTTGAAAGAAGAAAAACTGGAATTTTACAAGATGAGGTATACAAATAACAAAAAATTACACCCTTTAAGCAAAGCTTTGGGAACAACAGAAAAGATCCTGAAGAAAGATGTTGGTTAATTTAAATAAGGAAATAGAAAAACTAGAATTATGAGTGAGATGAGAGAGTAACAATTCAAGATTTTGACAAAAGAGAAACTTAGGGGAAATAGTTTGTAACAAACTTCATTATGTAAACACACTAGAGTAATACATTTAAAGGCTTGCAGCCTTAACTAAACCAAAAACGTGCCCTACATTCAAGTAGAAAGAAACAAGAAATAACTTCTAAAAACTAGAAAAATGGCATGAACAACTAGAAATAAGTTTTGTTGTAGTTCTTAAAGCAAATAACTAACACTCATCCTTGCTTTAGGGGCTGCAAACTCCAAGTTCTTACCTTGGAAGCTTAAATTTGCTTACTGGTAAAGGTTTGGTAAATATATCTACTAGTTGATCTTCAATCTTGTAGTAACAAATAATGACAACACCATCTTTTTGTACCTCCCTCAAGAAACAAAACCTTGATATTGAAGTGTTTAGTCTTTCCACCAAACATAGGGTTGTGAGAAATTGCTATTGCAACTTGATTGTCCACAAACACTTCAGTGTTTTCATTTTGCTCCATCTGAATGTCAACAAGAATTTTCCTCAACCATAAAGCTTGACTAACTACTGTTGTCGCTACTATAAATTCTATCTTTACTGTAGATTGTGCAACTATCTCTTGCTTTTTTGAACACCATGAAAAACGCCTGAACCAAAGCTAAAATAATAGTTAGAGGTACTTTTCATGTCATCAACAGATCCAGCCCAGTCACTATTAGAAAACCTTAGCAATTTAAAGTTTTGACATTTCTTGAACTTGACAC
Organism: Jacaranda copaia; assembly: GCA_014898725.1. NCBI lineage: Eukaryota > Viridiplantae > Streptophyta > Magnoliopsida > Lamiales > Bignoniaceae > Jacaranda > Jacaranda copaia. The sequence continues at coordinate 575,781 of JACGDI010005586.1, forward strand.
CATAATTGATAGTACCTTTAATATATCTTACTACCCTTTTGGCTACTTTCAAATTCATTTCACCTGCATAATGCATGAACCGAGATAAGATAAGATACTCATAGTATTCAAGATATGAGGCCATGTTACTAAGAGATACATGAGGCATTCAATAAAACTTCTGAAATGTGCTTCATCAATTTTTTCATCTCCATCCTCCTTACTTTGCTTTTCTTTTTGATTAATAGTAGTAGTCATTTCTTTGCATTCTTCTATTTGAAATTTCTTGTGTATTTCTTTTTCATATTTTTTTTTGGCAAATAAAGACTTCATCTTGAGCTTGTTTGATCTCCATTCCAAGAAAGTATGCCATTAGACAAGATCTATCATTTCTAGCTTTAAATCATCAATGAGCTTTGGACTTCTACCTATCACCAATAGATCATCTACATAAAGGGAAATGATGAAAATGTCAAAACCTTAATTTTTAACATAGAGGGTAGATTCTGATAGGCTTTTCATAAAGCCTAAGCTACTCAAATAATCATCTATTTTGCCATACCAAGCCCTTGGTGCTTGCTTTAAGCCATAAAGAGCTCTTTTAAGAAGATAAAATTTATCTTCCTTTTCTCCTACCATAAAGTTTTCAGGTTGCTCAACATAAATTTCTTCCTGGAAGAGACCATTTAGAAAAACTAATTTAACATCAAGCTAAAACACTTTCCAGCTCTTTTATACTGCTATGGCCAACAACGACCTTATAGCGTCAAGTTTGGCTATAGGCGCAAAGGTGTCGGAATTGTCTACACCAAAAATTTGGGCATACCCCTTAACCACAAGTCTGGCCTTATGTTTGTTGATAGAGACATTAACATTAAATTTTGTTCTAAATACCCATTTGACCCTAATTTTTCTTTCTATTTTGAGGTCTGTTTATTAGCTACCATGTTTGGTTTTTCTTAATCATAAGCAACTCTTCCTCCATTGCATCCACCATTTGTTTTATCACCTTTTGCTTTATTATACCCTGTAGGTTCACACAAACCAATATTGCATCTTTGATAAATATTGGTGAGCAATCTAGTGTCTCTAATTAGAGTATTATCTTCAATTTTTTTATTTTGTAGATCACAAATTTGGTCTCCAAGACTTCCAATAGACAGATTGAACTTCTGCTTTGCATGACCCTAGCTCCATTGCTCCTTCTTTCATGAACTGCACATCTCTACTTACAATTATTTTCTCATATTGTAGCTATTAGACTTTATATGCCTTGGATATTGTACTATAATCAACAAAAATGCCAAGTATAGCCCTTTTGTCGAGCTTATCACACTTTTACCTATGGAATATGAGTATAGCACAAAGAACCAAACATTTTAAGAAAATTGAGTGAAGGTTTATGACCATACCATGCCTCAAATGGAGTTATATCTTTCACTACCTTGGGTGGAAGTATATTTTGAAGAAATACTGCTATATTACCTATTATAGCCCAGAATTCTTTTAGCAAATTTATCTCATGAAGCATGCACCTTGTCATTTCTAAGATGTATCTAATTTTTTCTTTTGCTAACTCCATTCTATTGTGGAGTATAAGGAGTTATAAACTGATGTTCTATGCTTGCCTCTTCACAAACATGTTGAATTGGTCAGATGTGTACTTATTTCCATTATCTAATCTTAGAATCTGGATTTTGCTACCAAAATGATTTTCAACAATTTCCTTAAACTTACAAAATATTCCAGCAACTTTTGTCTTGAATTTTAAAAAAATAAATCCAACACATTCTTGTTAGATCATCAATAAAAATAACATAATAAAGGCTACCTTTAAGTAAAGGAGTCCTTTGAGGTCCAGCCAAGTCAGTGTGAGCTAGTTGTAACTTTTGTGAAGCTCTCCATGCTTCTTTAGGAAATGGCTACCTATTTTGTTTCCCAAAGTGGCAAGCTTGACAAGTTAAGAGATGATTTGCCAAAACTGGTAAGTTTCTTATCATATTTTTCTTTTGCATTTCCAACATACCTTGTACATGATAATGACCGAGTTTTTTATGCCAAAGTTCAGTGGCATTTTCCACAGCAGAAAAGACTGCCTACTTCTCCTCCATAGGATCAAAAGAGAAACTTTTACCTCTCATTTTGACTCTGAACATTTCATGTCATGCTGCATCCTTAATCAAGTAATGTTTGCCTTCAATAATTACTTTGAAACCTTTTTCAATCAGTTGACCTACACTTAACAAATTTTGGTCAAACTCAAGGACATAGAGAACATCAGAGATTATTTTTGTACTCGAGTAGCCTGTAATTGCAATGGTGCCCTTTCCTTTCATTGCTATGTGTTTTCCATTTCTAATTCTGACTTTTTTGGTGTTTGTGGGCTTTAATACCTTGAAAAGATCCCTATAATGAGTCATATGATTTGTACAACTGTAGTCAATCAACCAACATTTTGAAGAGCTCCTAGTTGAGAAACATATTGCCACAAAGAGTTGGTCTTCTTCATCTTGATCAGCAACTTGGGCATCTATTTCTTGTTTTGGAAACTTTCTTTTGCAAACTATGGCTTCATGTCCAAGCTGATTACACTTGCTACACTTTGCATCTGGTCTCCACTAGCATTGAATGATGGATGACCATTTTTGCCATAATGTTGACAAGGAGGATAGTTTCCCTTTAATTTTCCACCTTTGCCACAAGTTTGGTTGTTTGCAACACTCTCACTACTGGATGATGGATTTTCCTTATAGTTTTTCTTCTTTTGTTCTTTCCACCATCTTAGTGCTTGTCTAGCAAAGCTACTTCGACAGCTCCATCTTATCTCATGAGTCTTCTTTGCTCTTGAGCTTGCAAGGCATTTAACAATTTTGTCCAGGAAATCCTGGACAGATCCATCGTGTTCTCTTAAGTGGTTATTGATACTTCATATCATTAAGGTATAGTTACAAGAATTTTTTCAACAATTCTTGAATCAAAAAATTCAATGCCAAGTAACCATATTTTGTTGACTATATCGAGCAATCTGTCTAAATACTCTTTGATTGTCTCTAATTCTTTCATCTTTTGCAACTCAAATTCCCGAATTAAATTTAGCACTTGCATGCCTTTTATCCTTTCATCTCCAGCATACCCTTCATTTAGGTAATCTCAAATGGTTTTTGCTATTTTGAGTGACATAACTTTTGTAAAAATGGTTGTTGAAACAGCAATAAACAAACATGCTTTGGCATTTAATTTTCTAGTTTTTCTTTCCTTGTGATTTTTAGTTTGTGCTATTCTAGGATTGCCTGCAATGGAAAGACTTCATAATCCTCTTCTATGGCTTCCCAAAGATCCAAGGCCTCCAGGCAGATCTCCAATTTTACTGCCCAAAGGTGGCAGTTTTCTCCATTAAAGACATGAGGAGCTATTATGAGAAACGAGTCTCTATATTCATTTCTTGGTTTCACTCACAGATCCCTTAAAAAGAGAGCTTTGATTAGACATAATAAAATTCAACACATACCCGTGGGTACCCAAAAAAATACGGGTAATGGATCTTATTTCTCCAACGCAAAAAATTATGAGTAATTTTACCCGTACCCAATTTACCTACCACTTTTTGGCTTGGCCCTTGGGTAACTCGTATATATAAATATATATTTTATTATTATATATATAAATATTTATAGCAAGATTATATATAATTTATATTTATATATAAATACTTACATATAAATATTGAAATTTGTAGTCTCTTTTTTTTTAGTTTTTTTAGTTAATAAGTTGGATATTAATTTATCTTTAAATATAAAAAAAATTATGGGTACACATGGGTTACCCGTTATCCATCCCTGTTACCCATGAGGACGGGTAATGGGTCCCCTACCTCGTACCCAATAAAAAATAGATAAATTTACCAATAGATAAATTTACCCAATCCGTTGTTACATAACATTGGGTTACCCATGGGTACCCAATTGCCAAGTCTGGTACCAATTGTTGATTAATTTAAATAAGAAAATAGAAAAACTAGAATTACGAGTGATATGAAAGAGGAATAATTCAATATTTTTGTAAGAAGAGAAACTTAGGGGAAACAATCTGTAAAAAACTTCATTATGTAAACACACTAAAGAGATACATTTAAAGGCTTGCAACCTTAACCAAACCAAAAACTTGCCCTACATTCCAGTAGAAAGAATCAAGAAATAACTTCTAAAAACTAGAAAAACCTGCATGAACAACTACAAACAAGTTTTGTTGCAGTTCTTAAAGCAAATAAGTAACAAAAGAACAAAAAAATCCAATTAACTATCATTATTGACTCGGGCAGATTCCACTGCTTGCGTCCGAATTAGTAATTGGCTATTTGGCAAAATTCTACAATAGATGACTTCAAAAATCAACTTTAAATAGAAATGAACCCAGAATTAGCGACAACATGCTTACACAAATCACAATCATCTTCTTCAAAAAATTAAACAACTTGACTTTGTATTATAATACATTAGACTACATCCATGACAAAAGATTATTTATTGTTCTATTCTGATTAACCATATGAGCTTGTCTTCAGGATTTCAAGCTAGCTACTATATGTGTTGCTATGCTTGTGCTAAGTCTTGAACATGGCACTATACTTTGAATAGATAGTTGTTTTAGTATAGCTAACAATATTAAAATGTTACGTCACCCGTCAAGTAAGACTATAACACCAAACACAAAGAAAAGAAACACCCATAAGATAGTGAGATCTAAACTTGTCAAATAAATGGATTTGACTTCTGAAAAGTAAAATTTTAATCTAAGTTTACAAAGATCCTTCAACCATTAGATACATAAAACTAGGTTATGCAAAATTAATCTAAATCCTCTGCCCTTCAATCTGTCTGGAATTTGCTCTTGGAGCAGATGATACACATTTTCCCAACCAAACTCTTGCTGACGATGGCCGTAAATTAACTTCCCCAGGTGTGATATTTGAGCTCAGTTTCTTCTTTTCAAGGACATCAACAATTATTATATTTTTGGGAATATGGCAAAAAGCTATGCCAGATATTGTTGTTCGGGTTGCAAACAGAAAAAAATTGATTACAAACTCAAAGGGAGTTAACTCTAGCCAAGAATGACACACAGATGCTTCTCCGCACAACCCAAAAAGGCATAATTATTTGGTCATCTAAGTCATCTAGGCCCGCATCATGTCCAACTCTACAGCTTTTGGAATTTGGACACTAGAAATCTTGTTCTTGTAGATAAATTGATGACTACTAAGTAATGCTACATTTGGTAGAATTTTAATTACCCTAGTGACACTAGGCCATCAGAGACGAAGATAGTCCAAAACCCTAATGATGGTGAGCTGGATAAATATTTAACATCATGGAAAAGTGCTGATGATCCGTCCCCTAGAGAATTAACTTACAGGATTGAAAACAAGGGTTTAACCCAGCCGATCATTTTGAGGGGAACTAAAAAAATATTTAGAACTAGCCATTTGAATGACGATTTCTTCACTAGGTACCCACCTTTTCTTGTACCAGGTTGGGAAGCCCAAACAGTTTTCAGCAGAGATAGATTGATTTCTTTGTTTGATACCTACAACCAAACATTTAATACGAGATTAATAATGAATTATTACATCTACTGAATTGATAAAATAACATTTTGTGAGTACTTGAGTGGTTTTATGCCAAAAATCACAAAAAGAATGGGGCAGATTCGATTAAGCCAGTAGATGCATTAGAACTATACCATTAGATTGCTAGAAGCAATATGGGTTTCTGAGGGTTGAAAGAATCAAGTTCCCCGATCCACTGGATTTCCAATTAAACACTAATATAAGCTTTGTTGAATGCCATGATGAGTGCTTAAAGAAATATAACTGCTAGTTTTATGCTGCTCCATATATTATAAAGGAGACCCGTGGCTGCTTTATGTGGTTTGAGAACTTGATTGATATCAGGGACTCCCCTACTGGGCCAAGTATCTATCCTCGTGTCCTTATTTTAGAACTAGGTAAATGAATCTTGTTAGTTTTAGATAAGTTCCATAAAATTTCCTGCAAAATTTAACACTTCCACATTTAGAATGCATTAAGGAGATTAGGAAAAAGTTGTATCAGTATGCTTCAGTAAACCTGCCTACTAATAGTTGATACTTTATTTAAGAACATACGACCAACTGGAATAAGAAGAGGAAAAGGCCTGCAAAGTTCATATTCACAGCAACTGCATCTGGCCTTGCAACGCTTGTCTTGGTCTTATCTTTTTGCTGCATACTTTTGAGGCTAAGACACAAGAGATGAGGTTACGTTATTGATCCTTTAAATGATTGACACATGTATGAGTAATTAATAATTATATGCCCAAAAATGAGGGGGAAGGGGGTGAATTAGGCTTAAAAGATTTTAATATAGTGAAAGTTTATCACAAAATACTTTTTGACCTTTCAAAAATGTTTAAGTCTTTTGCTAAAAAACTATTTTAATTATTGATTGGAATTTGTAAGTACTAGTTAAGATACCAGTTAGACCAACGATAAATAAAGCAGTAAAATAAAAGTAAATAGACATTGGAATTTATAGATGTTCAGCAAGCCTACATCCTCTACCTAAGCTTTCACTTAGAATTTCAAACCTGTCAAATTAATAAGTGTTTAAGAATGTTTTACAGAGGATAGCAGTAATTTGACAATAAGAAAAGTTTAAGGAATAGAAACACTCTAACAGGGTGAAAAACCAGCTCTTTGCAAAGAGTTACACTGAAATCCCAGATAAAATAAGGTAGATTCTAGAGCACTGTTAAACCAGCTGCTTATGTACAAGCCCGAGGAAACTTCTGCTAGATTCACTTACACAACCTCTATAGACTAATGCACGAGTTGCCACCACTTCGTGCAGCAGCTCCAATTTTTTCTTCCAAATCAAAACTAAGAACACCGTAGAAAACTCCAAATAGTACCGCCCTATTGGTTTCTTCACCTAGAGGTCCTTACAACAACCAAGTGCCAATTTGTTCTCTTCACAGGGTCCCTCGAAAGTAGGTACAGCTCCCATCCCTCTTCGCTACTGGGTCCTTTGAGACACAAATCGCCTTATCCTTGTCTTCTCAAGGTCCATTGAAGGCAAGTTCCACTTAACTTTTTTCACCACAAAGTCCCTTGAAAACACATGTAGAGTAAGGAATTAGCAACAATTAAGCATAAAGTATGTGTGAGAGTATCACACAACTCCTCAAGACATTTAACAAAGTTCTCTTCCGACTTGGCGATTCACACTTTCAAATACTACATAATTTCATTTTTATATGCTTATGTCCAATGGCTATAAGTTCTTATTAAGGCAAGAATTTATTGGAATTAAATAAGGAAACAAGTTAACTTTGTTAATCATGCATTTATTTCTTAAACAACGAATGATTCAATAATTCAGCTTGCTATGATTTCATGCTTGAGCTACAAAGATACAAATCAAACCATAATCGACAAAAGATCTTTTATTTATGGAAAGTAAACTTTGACACACAACATATTCCAATAGACAACATGTAACAAATTCCAACAGATAATATACATGTTTTTCAATGCATAATTCAAGGAGTAATTTTGTCATGATTAAAACAATGTAAATCATCAAAAAGGTTAACAATCTCCCCTTTTTTGATGATAACAAAATTTAAGTAAAGTTGAAAGATATAACCTAAACTCCCTTTATATATGTGCCTAGTTCTGTAGTTTGTGCTCTCACTATCTAGAGTGATTAGTGCTTCTCCTGTTCATATTCTCAAGAAAATACTATGCAAGTAGAAGATACCAGCAGATATAATATATTAAATTATTTGGCATGCCCAAGCAGTAAAAAGAGTAATCATCCATGATAAGCTATTACAGGCCCAAATGAAAGTAAAACAGTAATCATAATAAGTTATTATAGGCCCAAAAAAATATTTTTAGTGCCAGCAGCAAATATCAAAGTTGTAGATAACAAAAGTTCTAGCAACAACAAACAATAGAAAGTAGAAAGCATAAACTAGTTTTTCAAATTTCATATTCCTCCCCTTTCAGCCTCTAAAGTGGGCTAGGAGGTGTTTAGGAATTCCTTAACTTTTTTTTTGGCCAAATCTTGCTAGCATGAGTGCAACTAGACTTTCGAAGAGGACATTCCAGCTTGTAGTCCACTTAATCCATAAGTGTTTCCAGACAACCTGCAAGAGTTTCTATAGTTTTGCTAAGGTCATCTATCTTTGTCTCAAGACCTACATCAACTTTATTGACTTTCCCTTGAGCCCTTCTTGGTATTTTAATTGGAGTGGGCCGAGCAGGGTTGGAATCTTCAGACTCAGAGCTAATGGAAATTGGAAGTTTAGATTTGTGGGGGCGAAGCTTAATGCTGCTTGGAGTTTTACCAACTCCTTTAAACTATCCATCATTCTCAGTGTACTAAATCCTCATTTTCCTAAGATTGGCAAGGTCCAAGACTTTATAGTCATGCTCCTCCTCAATCCAGGCTTCCGGGAAGAAAATACCCTTATGTTTTAAAATGTGGGTGAGGATCATAGAGTACGGAAGATTTTTAGCTTGACGAGAGAGGAATAGGCCATATATTTTAGGATTATGAAGCCAATGTTAATATGTTCTTGTCTAACATCCCTAGCCATCATATAGCTCATGGAATTAAGATCAATGGAATGACCACCACTTGATACCAGGGAGGAAAAGGCAATACAACTAAGCATTTTTGTGGAGCAAGACGTATTCAATTTTCAATTTGTTTAAAGCAACCCCACCAAATAGGGCAAATTTCTTACCGCCCTAAAATATTTTTGTGATTTCGTCATACGAAATATATCGGCTTCAAAAAAATCCCCAAAGTTAAAGAACTTAGTTCCATCATCAGAGAGATAAAGCATAAAATTCACTTTAGAGGAAGAAAGCACAATTATTTTTCCAAAAATATAAGACTCAATAGAAGTATTGTCTTTAAACTCAATGAAAGCAAAGTTTGAATAGAATAGCTTCACTACATAGAAATAGGATCTTTCATCTAACTTCATAAAATTATCGCATTTTAGTTTGTAGACAAGATCAATGGCAGGAGATTTAGGTATGTAGTTAAAATCAACTGCTCTCTCCTTGTCTAGATTTCACCCAGAAGGTTTTTTATGAAAGCAATTTTTAGCCACAGCAGTATGAAACTTGAGAGAAGAAGGAACCTTACCAAAGTTTTAGTAAAAAATTTCTTCAAGTTCAAATGAAATTGATGACCTAAGGCTTGGCATTCCCTCATTTGAACCATTTGGTTTTTCATGAACACCTATGGAGATGTATTTAATGCCAAGTTTTTTAGACCCCATGAACTCGGGTTTATCAAAAGAGGATGATTTTTCATCATCGGAGCCTGAATTGTTGTACCATTTGAGTAGAATAAAAGCTTCTAATACTTTAAGAGAAGTGGGTTCAGAAGAAGAAGAGAGAAGTTTCTTTTTCTTTGAGGTTGAAGGTCCAACTAACTAGGTATTTCCTTTCTTCAGCATTTTAGAAAAAATAGCACAGATGGAAAAGTTTTGTAGCAAAAGTTTTGCAAATAAAATGAAGACACAAATGAATGTTTTTTTACACTTGAGGGAGAAATAAATCACTTTTAGCTAAGGAAAATCTTGAAAGTTATGATTTTGGAATATGATCAGTTTTTAATCATAATGGCTAAAAATTTTGTTAAATAAATTTGGTAATGGGGGATGCACAATAGCATGTGGTTTTCAAGAAGGAATAACTGTCAAGTTTAGATAAGTTAACAAATCCTACTAAAATCATATTTTAATCTGATTCCCAATTTTTCTCTTGCACATGCAAATTTCTTTTCTTTCAAAGCTCTGGTAAAAATATCTACAAGCTTATTATCTATGGAAATAAAATTAATTGATATATATCCTTTGTTTAAATGATCACTCAAGAAATTATGTTTGATCTCAATATGTTTTATGCGTGAATGCAGAACTAGATTTTTAGAATGCTAATGGCACTGGAGCTATCACATAAAATTGGCACACAAGGCACATTAATACCAAAATCATGTAATATGTGTTTCATCCATAATACCTAGGTGCAATAATCACCTAAGGCCATGTATTCTGCCTCGGCTATGGATAATGCAGCTACACTTTGCTTTGTATTGCACCATGAAACAAGGTAATTTTCCAGTAGTTAACAGCCACCATTAATACTTTTCTTGTCTATCTTACAACCAATATAATCCGAATCAAAATAGCTTATGAAATTAAAAGATTTAGAATGTGAATACCATAAGCCAGAGTTGGATATTCCCTTAAGATATCTCAATATTCTTTTCACAACATTTAAATTAGATTCCTTAGGATTGGATTGGAATCTAGCATATAAGCACATTGAAAACATAATATCTAGACAACTAGCAGCTAAATAGAGTAAGCTACCAATCATATCTCTATAGACCTTCTCTTCTCGTCTAGATTCTTACTATCCTCATCAAATTCTAATATGGTATGTACTCATGGGAGTGGTTGCAGGGTTGCACTCACTCATTCCAAACATCTTTAGAAGCTCCTTTGTATACTTTTCTTGCTAGATAAATGTCCCTTTCTGAGTTTGCTTCACTTAAAGTCCCAAAAAGAAATTAAGCTCTCCCATTAAGCTCATTTCAAATTCCTATTTCGTTTTCTCAACAAACTCTTGACAAAGTAGAACATTAGTAGCACCAAAGATAATGTCATCAACATAAATTTGAACAATAAGAGAACCATTTTCTTGGTGCTTAATAAATAATGCGATATCTAAGATTCTAATAGAAAAATCATTGTTTATGAGAAAGTTGTTCAAATGATCGTACCAAGCCCTGGGGGCCTATTTTAATCCATCTAAAACCTTTGTTAGTTTCAAAACATGATGAGAAAAGTTTTTATTTTTGAAACGGGGTGGTTGCTCTACATAAACTTGTTCTTTTATGAATCCATTTAGAAAAGCACTTTTAATATCCATTTGATAGAGCATAAAATTTTTATGAGAAGTAGAGGCAAGAAGTATTCTAATTGATTCTATCCTTGCAACTGGAATAAACATTTCATCATGGTTAATGCCTTCTTGCTAACTATAGCCTTTTGCTACCAATATAGCTTTGTTCTTGGTAACTTTACCGATTTCATCTAGCTTGTTTCTGAACCCACTTGACACCAACGATTGGATGGTCGGATGGTCATTCTACCAACTTCTAAACTTCATTCTTTTCAAATTGAACCAGTTCTTCCTTAATTACTTCAAACCAGAATCGATCTTTTAGTACCTCTTTGGTATCCTTAGGTTCAATTATTAAAATAAGGACACAGTTGGATTCATCTAGTGGAACTTGTCTGGTTTTAGATTTGATAGTTATTCCAGCTTGTAGACTAATAATTTTGTCAGTAGGATGACTGGAAACATGTTTGAACTTTCTAGTTCTTTGTTTAGCCCTTTCTACTGATTCGTTGGAATCAAGTTCGTCAATGGGATTTATTTTCTCAAATGATTCTAGTTCCTCTTGATTTGGTGTTAATCGCTCAAGGTCTAGAATCTTGACTAGTTCTTTGAATCCTGCAACCGTTTTGCTCAAAGTTTCCTTAGCATAATATAGATTAGTTTCATCAAATGTAGCATGCATGGATTCTTGAACCGTTCTTTACCTCTTATTAAAAACGCTATAAGTTGTATTATGCATTGAGTAACCAACAAAAATAGTCTCATCAACTTTGGAATCAAACTTTGTCAAATAGTATCTATCATTAAGAATGAAGCATTTGCAACCAAAGACATGAAAATAGAAAATGTTTGGATACAATGCCACAATTCATATGGGGTTTTTCTCAAAAGTGGTCTTAAGAAGACACGATTTGACACATAAGTTGTGTTCACAACTTCACCCCAAAAGGATTTTGGAAGATCAAAGTTATTAAACATGGTTCTAGCTACTTCTTGTGAAATCTAGTTTTTCTTTTCAACTACCCCATTTTGTTGGGGAGTCTTAAGAGCAAAAAAATCATAAATATAACCATATTCCTCACAAACAAAGTAAAGTTTATTTCATCAAACTCAGTTTATGGTCTCTTTGAATTTTCTTAATGAAATAACCATTTTCATTTTGAAGCCTTTTAGTGAGTGAAACGAAAGCATTTAAAGCATCATTTTCATTAGCAAGGAATAGGACCCACGTAAAATGAGTACAATCATCTACTATGATAAATACGTATCTTTTACCTCCAAGGGAAGTGAGTTTCATAGGTCCAATTAGGTCAATGTGTAGAAGTTCCAATAGCCTGGAAGTTGTGACCTCATTCTTTGGTTTGAAAGATGTTTGAATTTGCTTTCCCTTTTGGCACGCATCACACATCTTGTCCTAGGAGAAGTTTAACTTGGGTACTCCTTTGATAAGATCTTTCTTTGTAAGATGAAATATGAGTTCCATGTTTACGTGGCCCATTCTCTTATGTCATTTCCAGCATTCTTCATCTGAAACAGCTAAACACTCCATATTTTGATAGGTCAAATCATCAAAGGTTATACAATAAACATTTCCATCCGTAGTAGCAATAAAAACTAGTTTATCATTTTGCTTAATAACACAGTGAGAAAGATGGAATTTTATCTTATAACCTTCATCATATAGTTAACTAATACTAAGCAAGTTATGCTTAAAGCCTTCGATAAGCCAAATGTTATCAATGGAAGTACCAATCTACTTACCAATAGTACCTTTACCTATTATGCATCCTTTTGTGTTGTTTGCATGGAGAACATTTCCTATAGAATAATTATTAAGCTTAAGAAACATAAACGCATCCCCTATCATATGCCTAGAACATGGCTATTCAAGTACCACTTCTATTTTGGGAAATGTTCCTTGACATGTACCTATAAAAAATCAATTTATTTTAGGTCTCCAAGCTAAGTTGGATCTTTCATGGTTAGTAATTGAAAACTTTTTTACCCAAACAAACTTGGTACCAATAAGTTTGTCAATCAGACATCTATACTTGACATGACCAGATCTACCACAAGTAAAGTGTGCTTCTCGAACTTGTTTGATATTCAGTCTAGAAGCTATAAAAACTAGTTTGGTTTTTCTCTGGCTCTTGTGGTTTTTGAAATTCGACCTTTCTTAACATTATGTCTAGGAGGAACATACATATGTGCGTGTTTGAGACTTGTGGAATATTTACCTAGATCATCCTTAACATGCAAGCATTCCTCAACAATTATTTTTCCTTTGATTTCAAAGTTTCAACTTGCTTTTTCAAGGAATTATTTTCTTTAGTAAGCCAATCATTCATTTTTCTTGCATTCAACTTCAAAGGTCTCTCTATTTTTAGCCATTTGCATGTCAAATTTATCTTTATAAGCCCTATCCAATTCTTCTTGCAAATAGTCCACTGTTTTTTTCAAAGATTATTTTTGTCAACAAGTATCTTTACACGAATTTCATAAAGTTTAAGAAATTTTTACACATCCTCATCAATGTCAATTTCATCACTAGAATCACAATCAAAACATAAAGAGATACTTACTTGATTTACCATAAAGCAATTCTCTTCATTATCAAATTTCTCACTATTAGATTCATCTCATGTGGTTGCCATCACATTAGCTTTAGCTTGTTTTACATATTTCTTCAATCGAGGATAGTCTAGTTTTCTATGTTCGATTTCATTACATTTGTAGCAATGAGGTAGCTCAGTATTTGGAGTTTCCAGTCTAGCTCTTTTTGATTTTGACCTGTTATTTCAAAATTTTCTTTTGAGGTTTTTAGATAATTGCTTTAATCAATAGAAAATCAAAATTGATTTCATGTAAGGGTGTTCATCGAATCAACCCAATCCGATAAACTCGACAATCCAAATCGAATCAATCTAATTAGTTCGGCTTGGATCAGGTAATCGGGTTTGATCAAGTAAAATTCGATCAAACCTAATTACATTTGGTTTCGTTCTCAAATTTCATATTCATTTTCCTGACCCGACTTAACCATTTAACTAAAATAAATAATAATATTTTTAAAAAAATTATGAATTTTGTTATTTATATTTATATTTATTGTTCAACTTAGATTTGAATATGGGTTTTATATTATCAATTATGGCTTGTGGTAAAGAAGAAAATAATTTATAACAATTATGACTTGTGGTGTTCTTGTGCAATGCTGTGTGCTTTTGAGTTTTGATGAATATTTTCAACTGGTGTTTTCTTCTCATTCTCCTTCTTCTCCTTTTTCTTCTTCTTTTTATTTTTTTTCTTGAACCCAATTACCCAAATCAAACCAACCCGACTCAGGTTGGTTTGGTTCGGGTTCAAGAATTAAAAATTATAAAAGCCGAACCAAACCAAATCAATTAAAAATAATTGATTCAGATTCATTTTCCCCTCAAACCCAAACCAACCCAACCCGTGAACACCCCTAATTTCATCCTCAACTTGGTCCTCATCAAGATCTTCATGGAGTTCTGAGTTAGAATCATGACTGATATTACAAGCAGTATCTTTTTTACCTTTGTTTTCGAACCTTTTTCTTTATTTAGTAGCATCATCTCATGGAATGTGAGAGATTCAATGAATTCATCCATAGTTATTCTGCTAAATCACGAGCTTCCTGAATGGCAGTAACTTTTGGCATCTATTCCTTTGGAAGTAATATGAGAATCTTTTGAACTTACTCATCCTTGTTTATAGTTCCATGAAGTGTGCATATATCTAGCTTATGGTCTCATTAGGTTTCATCTGGAATATTTCATACTTGTGAATGAGAGAAGTAATCCTCTCTTTTCAAACTTGACTGGTACCTTCATGATCACTTGCAACATTTCCCACATTTGCTTTGTTGTAGCACATGTAATAACTCAATTGTACTCCTCTTTGGTGAGAGTGCATGAAAAAATATTTTTGGCCTTCGCATTAATTGAAATGGCTTTTTTATTATCATTGGTAAATTCACATCTCTCCTTTGGAACCATATGTATGTCAACTAATTTCGTTGGAACCATCGGCCCGTCACTAACCACATCACAAAATCAAAATCCAAGGTAATTATATATTCCTGTGTTCAATTTTTCCACATAGCATAGTTGAAACCATCAACTAATGGAGGCTAGTTGTGCAATTGCCTTTTGCAAGGACAATAAGAGTATTAGTAGCCATAAGATCTTTTACTCTAGTGGTTGTACCACTATATATAGAGAACCGATGCTCCTATGCTAATTGTGAGTGATTATATGGCTAAAAGAGAGATGAATTAGGCTCAAGAGATTTTAATTCAACGGAAGTTTATAACTCAAAATATTTTTTGGCCTGCATAAAAACAGATTTAGTTACTGACTAGAATTTATATGTACTAGTTAAGATACTAGCCAGACCAATGATAAATAAAGTAGTAAAATAGAAATAAATAGATGCTGAAATTTATAGAGGTTCGACAAGCCTACATCATCTTCCTAAGCTTTCATTTTGGATTTCAAACCTGTCAAATGAATAAATGTATAAGAATGTTTTACGAAGAATAGCAGTAATTTAATAGTAAGAAAAGTTTAAGGAACAAAAACACCCTAGCAGGGTGAAAAATCAACTCTTTGCAAAGAGCTACACTGGAATCCTATGCGGGATAAGGCAGATTCCAAAGCAATGTGAAACTAGCTATTTGTGAACAAGTCTAGGGGAACTCCTGCTAGATTCACTTGCACAACCTCTATGGATTGATGCACGAGTTGCTGCCACTCTATACAGCAAATTCTAGTCTCTTTTTCCAAACTAGAACCAAGAACACTGCTGAAGATTCCATACAGTACCGCCCTACTGGTTTCTTCACGTAAAGGTCCTTAGAGCAACCAAATGTTGATTTGTTCTGTTCATGGGGTCCCTCAAAAGTAGACACAACTCCCATCTGTTTTCACCACTAAGTTCTTTAAGACATAAACTACCTTGTCCTCGTCTCCCCAAGGTCTGTCAAAGGCAAGTTCCACTTGACCTTCTTCACCACAAGGTACCTTGAAAACAAACATAGAACAAGGAATTGGCAACAATTAAGCACAAAGCATGCATGAAAGTATCACAAAACTCCTCCAGATACTTAAAATGTCTCTCCTGACTTAGTGATTCACACTTTCAAATGCTGCATAATTTCATTTTTATATGCTTATGTCCAATGGCTATAAGTTCTCACTAAGGTAAGAATCTATTAGAATTAAGTAAATAAACAAGTTAACTTTGGTAATCATGCATTTATTCCTTAAATAGCGGATGGTTCAATAATTTCAACATGCTATGATTTCTTTCCTAGGTTACAAAAATGCAAATCAAACTATAATCTGTAAGAGATCTTTTATTTATGAAAAGTAAATTCCAGCGCATGGAAGGTTCCAGCAAACAACATGTAAACATATTCCAGTAGATAATATGTATGCTTTTTAGCACATAATTCGAGTAATTTTGCCATGATCAATACAATGTAAATCATCAAAAGGGTTAACAATATATTGAGGATTTCTTGTTATTAACTTACTCTTTTGTGTCTTTTATAGCTTTCAAGAATAACAGGGAAGACTTAGAATTTCCTTTAATTGATTTGGCAACCATTGGGGCCGCCACAAATAAATTTTCAAGCAAAAACTTGATTGGTGAAGGCAATTTTGGTCCAATTTACAAGGTAAAGTATCATTTATGAATTACAATAGTATTAAAAGGTTGTTCCTCCAACATTTTTGTGTTTCACTATAGTGGTTGTAGGCATTGTTTAAAAAATTAGATCAGACTAATCGGTCAGACTATCAATTGCCTGGCAAATCAGTCCGATTTTTTCAAAAAACTGTAAAAATAAAAAAAAAATGCCATATTTTGTAAAAATTGTTCAAACCGGCCAATCGGACCGGTGAACCATTCACAGTTCAATTGAATCGGATTGGTTTTTTCATTTAATTTTTAATGAAATTATTTTTTTTAATTTTTTTTGTTTAAATACAAAGTTTGAAGGCGAAAGTACACTTTACAAGTTATCTAAAAGTTAAAAAAAAAAAAAAAAGCGTTAGTTTAGAGTTTAGAATTAACTCACATACTCTCAACTTTAAACTTTAGACTTGATATGTTTAAATTATTGTGATCATTTATAATATGCATTATGAAATTTGGATTGTAATATTAGACAATATTTTTTAAACTCTTTATATTTTATATTTCGGTAATTTATTAATTTTTAAGTAATACATAATATAAATATATATATTTTGTAATTATGATGTCACGGTTCAATTGCGATTTGACTGACGGTGGAACCAATGAATCGTAAACCGATACGTTTTTCAGTTTAATGAGCAGTCCTGTTTTTCGAACACTAGTTGCAGGGTAACTTATTGGCAGAACTAGTAATAGCAGTGAAACGACTATCAAGAAGTTCTGGCAAGGCCCTGAAGAATTCAAAAATGAAGTTACTTTGATTGCCAAACTGCAACATAGGAATCTTGTTAGGCTTTTGGGATGTTGCGTTCAAGAAGAGGAAAAGCTTTTATTCTGCATGTACTCTCCTTGAACTGCAACACAGGAATTTTGTTAGAATTTTGGGGTGTTGAGTACATGCAGAATAAAAGCTTGGACTATTACATTTTTGGTTTGATCAATCTCTTCAGTAGTTGTCACATATTGCAGCAAATTATGTTTAGACTATAAGTTCTTTACTAACTAAAATTCTTTATTGCTTGCAGTTGCAGATCAGAGTAGAAGTGCCTTATTGACTTGGCCGAAGCATTTTGATATTATTATGGGAATAGCACGTGGTCTTCTTTACCTCCATCACGATTCCAGGCTAAAAGTTATCCATAGGGACCTAAGAACGAGCAAGATCTTATTAGACCGCAACTTGAATGCAAAAATTTCAGACTTTGGTTTAGCTAGAATGTTGGAAGGGGATCAAACTGCTGCAAGAACAAAAAGAGCTGTTGGAACATAGTAAGTTTTTCATTTCATTTACAGAATCATATGAATCTATATTTCCATTTCTTAAGAAGCCTTATAAATAAAAGCCCGTTGCAGTGGATACATGGCTCCAGAGTATGTATGTGATGGAAAGTTCTCTATCAAGTCAGATGTGTTTGGCATGGGAGTTGTAATGTTGGAGATAGTGAGTGGGAGAAAGAGCGGAGCCTATTAAAACCTTTTGAAACGGGTGAATAATTAATTGACAATCTAATGGAACTTGTTTCCTATAAACATTTTAATAAGTATGCATAATTGTAGCAGGCATGGTTGTCTTGGAAGGAAAACAGAGAGATGGAGCTAATGGATGAATGCTGTAAGAATTCATGTGTGAAATCCCAAGTAAAGAGGTGCATTCAAGTGGGCCTATCATGCGTTCAGAGTGCAGCAGAAGACGGGCCAGTAATGTCTTCTGTGATTCTAGTGCTAAGCAGCGAGGACAAAACAGTCTTGCCTGTGCCAAAGGAACCTGGATTTTTCTTGGAAGGTAGTCACAGTTTTTCCGTGCAGAATGCATTACTACGTAAAGGTTCCAGCAGAAGGGAAATAACCATGTCTGATATGGAAGCCAGATAGTACTTGGGGACTGCAAACATTGAATTGAGTTGGGACTCCCAAGTATGTAATTATTGTATGTACTACAAAAAATTTATTCATTTCATGTCAAACATCTGTTCGCATAAGTTGTTAATTTCTAGAGGGGATATTAAAGTTCAAGCGGGACTCTCTGATACATTGATATACCATATGGCATATGTCTCAAGATTATTGATAACAGCCAGTGTTTTATGCAAATAATTTTTCAATTAAACAACAAACACATGTACATACATATATTAAAATTCTCTACAATATTTATGAAATTACTAATGTCTTCTTCTATTTCTTTTTTTATATATTACAAGGATTGCGTTAAACAATTGATGACACTCATATGAAGGCTTAATACAATAACAAACAATACCATATATTGCAGGAAATGGTATGCTATTCAAAGTAACAAGCGATGTTACCATATATCAGATAGGGTTATAATTCAAATCCACCAAATTCACGCCACATTAATAATTCTGTATTAAATTTTATCCGTTTTTATGTTATGATGAGAATGAGGATTTTTGTGCATGTAAGAATGATTTAACATGGGGTTCTAAGATTATATCCACAAGGAGTGATGCTCGAAGGGAACACCCAAAAGGAAATATCACTGGGGAAGGCAATCTTGCCGGCAGGAGTTCAGCTCTTACTTGCAGCAATTATATTGCATCACGACAGAAAAATATGGGGCGATGATGCAAAGGACTTCAATCCCATCAGGTTCAGTGATGGAGTTTCAAAGGCAACACAAGGCCAACTGTCGTACTTCCCATTTGGTTGGGGGCCTTGGATATGCATGGGCTAAAACTTTGCTTTATTGGAAGAAAAAGTGATACTTGCTATGATTTTATAGCCCCATTCTATGCACATGCTTCTTTCACTATAGTTACTTTGCAACCACAAGACGGCGCACACCTAACTCTGCGCAAAATCTAGGGTCGAGACTCGAGAGTCTTTGAATATGAAACAATTAGTAGGAATATTGTGGTTTTATTGCAATTGTTGCTTCCCTTTAATTATGCCTTTATGTTCTTGTGACAAATGTGTTTTGGATAAGTAAAATCTCTTTGTAAATTACAACACATTCTTGGATGATATCTTTTGTGTGTAAATGAGCAGATGACTGTTGCCTAGTTCCCTTTTTTTTTTTTTTTTGAGAGGAACTGTTTTGAAGAGAGAAAATTAAACTCAACATGATTAACGGCTTAAGTATCAAACATCCACCAATACGACAAATAAATAAATAAATAAATAAAATATTAAGTTGATTTATACATTGTATAATTTAAATTCTCATCCAACAACAAAAATTAAAACTCAACAAACAAATTAAAAGAAAGAAAATATTTATTTTTCGAATACATAGGGCTTGTTTGGTAGCATTCTCCCAATCTATTTTCCACCTCCTAATTCATAAACAAACAAACAAACAATCATATTCTCCAACCCTACTCTCCAAAATACACAATTTTTTCACAAAAAATCCCTATTATTCCCAATTCCACGCCATTCTCAAGGCACCATATATTCTTTCATCATTATAAATATACACACATACTACCACACATAATCTATATATACACATATATAAATAATTTTAAAATATTCATTTTATCCCACAAACCCAACAAAAAAGTTATTAATTTGACATCTTGTCCCCCCCCAAAATACAGACAAACAAACCATTTTCTCACAATTCATTATCCCAAAATACAAACAAACAATTATTACATTACCCAATTCCACTACTCAAAATCCATTCTCCCAAAATACTTTGGCAGAATGGCCCAAAATACTTCCAAACAAAGTCATATATTTTGAATGAGGATACCATTATATCCATATTTGGATTGTTTAGCAATGAATATAAATATGGATACATTGGAATATTTTTTGAATATGGATAGCATCCGTCAATTTCGAATACAGATGAGGGTGACTCATCTTATACTAAAATAGTTTTTGGACATCTACCTAAATGGGAAAAAAATTATGTTTATTGTTATCAAGGGCAAAAATATTTAGTGTACTATTCTTGATAATTTACTAAAAGAGTGTTTGACTAAACTTATTTAAAAGGTTTTATAAGTTTCTATATCTTGTAAAATATTTTTTGAACATTAAAATGTTAGATTTTTTTAAAAAAATAAATTTTTAAAGTGTTTGAACAGAATAATATTTTGGAGCTAATAAGATATTAGCAATGATAATTTTGTAATTAATATGATTAAAATAAAGAGAAATTGATAAGATGTTGAAAATATATTAGGTACTCCTTACTTTTTTAAAAAGAACTTATAAATTTCTAACATCTAATTTTAGAATCTTATTAGCTCTTTTTTAAACAAATACTTTTTAACATCTTATAAGTTTTTAAATATCTTGTAAGATATTTTGATAAACTTAGTTGTGGTAGAAGAAGAAAGTTGGACAAAAACACAAAAATGTTGAAGGGCTAAATAACATAAACCAATTCATTGATGGACGATCTCTGCGGCAAGGGATCCGTTATATCTATTATCTTTATTGACATGTATAGAAGGAAATTGGGAAACGCCAACAGGCCAAATAGCTCTTTCAATGTCAACGAGTGGAAAAATTGTGGTTCGATTCAATAAAATGACCCATAAAAGTTACATCAAGTAACAACTTTGAAATTATTGTTGGGGAAAGTAGCACTCAATTTTCTCCACATAAAAAGCTATGGCATGAAGAAAAAATTAGTGAAGAAACCAAATAAGGGCAGATTACAACCAATTTAAAGATTGAAATGCAGGCTTAGACTGATGAAATATTCTATTATAAGGTTGCTTATAATGAGATATAATCTTTTCTTCATGACTTATTCATAGCTCAATGAAGACTTATTACATATTGTATTTCTGTAGTCTTGGAATATCTTAAATTACTACTCAATTAGTACAATATTTTTTATGAGCAAGCAATTGAAAATGAGCATCATTCTCAACAAAATTTTGATTGGTGGGCATTGTGTCGTGTAACAACACATAATTCTGTACGTACTATAAGAATTTTATGCATAAGGTCCTCTGTCAAATATTTGTACATACAAGTCATTAATTTTTAGAGGAGACATTAAAGGTTCGTTGAAAAAGGGGTGATTAAGTATTCCATCTTGAAAATTTTGTTTTCCTAGAGTCATGTCATGAATTCAACCACAGTAAAGGGAACACCTGTCTACAAAGGAATGGGAATTTTCTCTTCTTTTTTTTTTTGGTTTGATACAAGTAATTTTTTATTAATATATTATATGCTTCAAAATTATTGACACAAGCCAGTTTTTACAGAAAGGTTTTTACAAATTGGAACAAAATAGCGTCCATTGTGTATATGTAATAAAACAAAATTTTTGAGGACTCTCGATCTACAAGATGTACTATCTCGCCTACAAATTCCAGTGCGGATAGTTAAAACGTTTTCATCCATGTTCTCCTTCGGACATGCTTACAGAAAATCCAATGCACATGGAATGTACGTGGCATTTTTCTAGTTCTTGAAGAAAACTATTGCACACTGTGTTAGCGCGTGGCTATCTGTGGAGAATGAAAAGTCTGAAGAAGACGACTAACGTTAGCTTATCAGGGGGAACCTGGATGCTTCGTTGACTTTGAGCAATGGAAATTATTTTTCTTAACACGCTGTGGAAACGATGTTAAAGAACATGTCTTCCCTCCATCGTAGGATTATATCTTTAGTGTAGTTAAAAATGTAAAAGTGCTCATATTTTCACAATTTTGTTTTCTAGAACAATGGTTGAGAATTATCGATGTCACAATACTTTTCAAAGTAGAACATAATTTTTTCATAAAACAATATTTTAAAAATACAATCTAATTTTGGAAAAGTCATGAGCAAGAGAAACACCAAACACAGAGAAAAGAAACACCCCACACATAAGTTGGCTTCTGGAAGGTAAAATTCAGAGAGAAGGACCCTTTAAGCATCATACAAGAAAATAAGAAATGGGTTATGCAAAATTCATCAAAATCCTTAGTGCTTTCTTCTGTCTTTTAACCTTTCTGGAATTTGCTCTTGGAGCTGATACACTCTCTCCTAACCAAACTCTTGCTGATGATGGCAATAAATTAACTTCCCCAGGCGGGATATTTGAGCTAGGCTTCTTCTCCCCGGGCACATCCACAACTACTAGATATTAGGGAATATGGCACAAAGCTACCCCAGATATCATTGTTTGGGTTGCAAACGGAAAAAAACCGAGTACAGACTCAAAGGGATTCTTAACTCTAGCCAAGAATGGCACACTGCTTCTTGTCGCCACAGCCCCAGAAAGCCTAATTATTTGGTCATCCAATTCATCCAGGCCCCCATCAAGTGATCCAATTCTACAGCTTTTAGACACTGGAAATCTTGTTCTTGTAGATAAATCGATGACTTCTGAGAAAAGCTATATCTGCCAGAGTTTTGATTACCCGGGTGACACCAGATTACCAGGGATGAAGATGGTTCAAAACCCTGATGATGGTGGGCTGGATAAATATTTGACGTCATGGAAAAGCGCCGATGATCCATTCCCTAGAGAATTCACTTACAGGATTGAAAACAAGGGTTTAACTCAACTGATCATTTTGAGGGGGACGAAGAAAACGTATAGGACTGGCCATTGGAACGGAAATTTCTTCAATGGGCTCCAATCGTTCCTCGACTCGCGTTGGAAAATTCAAACAGTTTTCGAAAAGCGTAGATTGGTTTCTATGTTTGATCCGTACAACGAATAATTTAAGACGAGAATAACAATGAATTATTCGGGCTTCATCCAACGATACATAATGAATGAACAGGGGGACGCGTGGAGCCTTATCTTTTCAGTTCCAGGCGACCCGTGTGACAAGTATGGGCCATGTGGTCCTAATGGTATCTGCAGAATTGATAAAACACCAGTTTGTGAGTGTTTGAAGGGATTCACGCCGAAATCTCAGAAAGGATGGAGCAGATTCGAGTGGGGCAACGGATGCACTAGAAATGTACCATTAGATTGCCAAAAGAAAGACGGGTTTCTAAAGATTGAGGGAGTGAAGTTCCCTGATCCATTGAATTTTGTGTTCAACACTGGTATGAGCAATGGTGAACGCAACTGCACGGCTTACGCTGATTTGTATATTAGCAATATAAACAGCGGCTGCTTGATGTGGTTTGGGGACTTGATTGATGTCAGGGAATTAACTGGGGAATTTAGTACTGGGACAAGTATATATCTTCGCATGCCTATTTCAGAACTAGGTAAGTGAATCTTTGTTACTTTCTGATAAGTTCAGAATGTCTTAGTGAACCTGTCTGCTAACAGTTGGTGCTTTATTTAAGAGCGTATGACAGAGTGGAATACGAAGAGGAAAAAGCCTGCAAAGTTGATACTTATAGCAACTACTGCTGCTTTTGGAATGCTTGTTTTGGTCTTATCTTTCGGCAGCGTACTTCTGAGAATGAGAAGCAAGAGACGAGGTTCTGTTACTGATTCTTTCAATTGATTTACTTATGCTGAGGATTTCTAATTATTAAATAAATTTTTTTGAGTCTTTTGAGGCAGGACTTAGAATTACCGTCATTTGATTTGGCAACCATTGTGGCAGCCACAAATAACTTTTCAGGTGAAAACTTGGTTGGAGAAGGCGGTTTTGGTCCAGTTTACAAGGTAAAGTATTATTTATGTGCTTACATTAGTACTAAAAAGTTGTTCCTCCAACATTTTCATGTTTAACTATGGCGGTTGCAGGGGAACTTACCAGCAGAACAAGTAATAGCAGTGAAACGACTGTCGAGAAGTTCTGGACAAGGGCCTGAAGAATTCAAAAATGAAGTTACTTTGATTGGCAAACTCCAACACAGGAACCTTGTTAGACTTCTGGGATGTTGCATTGAAGCAGAGGAAAAACTGTTAATCTATGAGTACATGCAGAATAAAAGCTTGGACTATTTCATTTTTGGTTTGATCAATCTTCCAATAGTTGTTACATATTGCAGCAAATTATATTTAGACTAAGTTCTTAACTAACCAAAATTCTTTATCACTTGCAGATCAGAAAAGAAGTGCCCTACTGACTTGGTCAATGCGTTTTGATATTATAATAGGGATAGCACGAGGCCTTCTTTACCTCCATCATGATTCCAGACTAAAAGTTATCCACAGAGACCTGAAAACAAGCAACATTTTATTAGATGAGAACTTGAATGCAAAATTTCAGACTTTGGTTTAGCTAGAATGTTTGAAGGGGATCAAACTACCGCAAGAACAAAAAGAGTAGTTGGCACATAGTAAGTTTCATTTTATTTGTAAAAATATAAGTATATACATCCATTTCTTACGGAGGCTAATAAATAAAAGCCTGTTGCAGTGGATACATGGCTCCAGAGTGTGTAATTGATGGGAAGTTCTCAATAAAGTCAGACGCATTTAGCATTGGAGTTGTAATGTTGGAGATAGTGAGTGGGAAAAAGAACAGAGGCTATCAGAACCTTTTGAAACAGGAAAGTAGTTAGTTAACAATTTAATAGAACTAATTTCCCAATAAAACAGTAAGTATGCACTAATTGTCGCAGGCATGGTTATGTTGGACGGAAAACAGAGAGATGGAGCTAATGGATTCTTGTTGTAAGAATTCATGTGTGGAATCACCAGTAAAGAGGAGCATTCAAGTGGGCTTGTTATGTGTTCAGAATGCATCAGAAGACAGGCCAGTAACGTCTTCTCTGATTCTAATGTTAAGCAGTGAGGATACAGCTTTGCCTGTGCCCAGGAAATCTGGATTTTTCTTGGAAAGTAGTTGCAGTCTTTCGCAGCAGAATGCATCAGGAAGTGAAGATTCGAACAGAGGGGAAATAACCATGTCTGATATAGAAGCCAGATAGTACTTTGTGACTGCAAAAATTGAATTGGACAAAAAATAATCAAAAAACTTAACTGTAATGTTAATCTTAGCAATTTAAGATTAGACTTAAATCTAGGATTCATCTCATTTGCGCATTTCTGCAACCTGATACACTGCATTGAATTGAATAGTGAATTACATGATTTTATTTCATAACACATCCACTGATATATCATCGCAGCCCTGATAGAACCGAAGGAAGCGAAGGAGTTGCATCTTGGGAAACAATTCCTGATACTTTGCTAATGAGATACTGTGGAATTAAGAAGTTATAATCTATATCTTTCGGGACATCCTTAACACCCTCCAAGACCTTGATCACCATGGACATAGAAGGCCTGTTGACATAATCACTTTGTAGACACCAAGCAGCAATTTGCATCATTTCAACTACTTCTGCTCCATTGGATTGCATATCCTCGCTGCATTGGTCTGCAAGATCCATCCATTGTCCTTCCTCGGCTTTTTTCTTGAAAAGAGTTAGCAGATATCTTTCCTCTTCACGTTTGGATAGCTCAAAAATCTTCCGACCACATAAAATTTCCAAAACCACAACTCCAAAGCTATAGACATCTACTTTCTCTGTAATAACTCCATTAAGCCATTCAGGGGCAAGATAACCAGGAGTGCCTCTCATGGTGGTCACAACTTGACTTTGGTTCCTATCAATGAGTTTAGAAAGTCCGAAATCCGCAAGTTTAGCAATGTAATTTTCATCCGGAAGTATGTTCTGAGGCTTGATGTCTAGGTGGATAATTTTTTGCCTGCAATCTTCATGAAGATAGGCTAATCCCTTGGCTATATCAAGGATGATATTTCCTCTGTAATTCCAGAAAAGAAACGTCATCGTCTTTTGGCTTCTGGAATAGATCCATCTGTCTAAAGATCCATTACACAGATACTCATAAACCAATAGCCTATGGGATTTTTCTGCACAAAAACCAATTAGCCTGACCAAGTTGACATGGTGAATGCTGCCAATGGATTCAACTTCTGCTAGAAATGACTTCTTAACATGGCGTAATCTATCAAGGCATTTGGCTGCGATTCTTGTGCCATCCTCTATCAACCCTTCATAAACTGATCCAAAACCTCCCTCACCCAGTTTCTTACTGAAGTTATATGTTGCAGTTACTAATTCTTCAAAAGAAAATCTGGTGGGCGTGCCTGGTACATGGTCTAAATAATCGTCCACAACTTCTTCAGCTTTGCTCTTCCGCCAGTATACATAAACTATAGCTCCAATGACAACAGCTGCACAAAAAATTCCTACCGTTGGTCCAAGCACAGGCCCTAGAAAGCGCTTCTTTCCCTCTGCAGGAGACATCACATTGGGGGTAATCTTTACTTTTATGGATATTGAAGTATTGTAGTGAGTCAGATCCTTTACATTATTCATCAATGAAAAGATCTGGGAAGGCAAATAGCAGTCCCCACCTGAAGGATTTGAGCCGTAACAAAAGATAGTGGCCTTGCAGGAACAATTTCTCAAGCAGGCATCTTTACAACTATCCACATCTGTGTTCCCAATGTCTGCAATGAAATCAAAATAGGTTACAGCCTCAAGGTCCAAGAAACTATGATTGCTGGAAGCATTACATGTGAGTGGAATGACTTCAGAACAGACAAGATCAGGCTGTTTATCTGCCTAAAGTTTGCTGCATTATTGGAGCTTGATCTTGGGCAACTGCATTGCCCATTTGAGCAAATTCCATATTTACGACAAACCATGGGATAATTGCACACACCAAAATAACCAGTGAAAATATCAGCTACTTCTCTCAATGGTGCTGCCCACTCGAAGACTCGAAGATGCCCTTCTGGCCCCAGTTTCATATACTGAGCTGAGGTAGCCGGAGGAATATTTATTCATATATCTGGATTACCAGGCTCGATAGAATTTATATACAACTCTAGACTTCCATTTCGAAACTTTGCATAAGGAGCTTCTTCATTCTGCTTAATGCTAAGAAACACCTGTTCATAGTATAACTGTGGAGGATCTGATTGTATGGAAGCTACTAAGCCTTGGCTAGTCATTGACACAGAAAACAAACCTCCTTCAGTCCAATTAGCTGGTGAAGCACTTGCTGTCAGATTCTTCCCAGATACTAAGACCTGTCCTAGGACTAAGACATCAGTTGGATGATCGAAAGATTGCCAGATGAGGGCGTTTTTTGCGTCAAACAGAACAAGATTTCCCATTTCTGTCAAATTTAAGCCTATAACCGACTTTCCAGCGGTGTTTGTAGACCAAGACAATGTGCCATCAGAATCTCTTAGGACTAAGTCGCCTTCATTCGTGAGCTGCAATGTTGCATTGATTCTGACGGGGTTGTTTCGATTAGCAGACCAGACAACCTGCGGAAATAGATAAGTTTCACGAGTCCCATTGCAGTAGAACCCACAGGCATATTTTGGACCAAAAGTTCCTCTGAGAAGGATGACTCTAACAGTTGAATTATCTGTAAAGGTTACAGAATGAGCTGCAGAGACACTATTGATCCAAGAAGAGGAGAGGTTTGCGGTTGGATAATCAAACGGCTGGGAGCTTACACAGGATAGATAAGAGATGAAGAAAGAAGATATGGCAAAAGAGATACTCATGGAGACTTTTTTCACATTAGGAAACCCTGGAGAGCGTTGAAGCAGAAATGTCTATAGAACTTTTTCACAATTAGTAATAGTTGTACACCAAGATTGAAAACAGTGGACAGCAGATGCAAGTTGTAAGATTAAAACAGAGGAGAAAACAAGGCAGGTAAGGACTCAACCAAAGTGTTGGACTGTCGTTTCAGCCACTTGGTCTTCGTCAAGGAGCTCAGGAATGTTTCAGCTCGAGGCACTTTAATCTGTAGTCGGCATTATATAAATATCTTCATCATATATAAGTTTGAATTAGGAAAGCTACTTGAAATTGGGGTCATCCATAAATTTGACCTGCTATCATTAGTAGTTCATGGATTTAACCGACCCACTTCAAACTAGGAATGGTATCTGAAATTTGGACCATTCATGAACCACACATGCCATAATTAATAGTTCATAAGAGTTGAAACTCATGGGCTTGAAATGTGATAGGTGCGCATCAATCACCTAAAATAAATATCTCTCATTATTAAATTACAAACATAAATTTTTAATTTATCGTGTTACACTTTTATTTAAACTAGAAAGGTCCATATGCGATGTACGTAAATTGTTAATTTTTTCACATTTATTTATTCTATAAGTTATTTTTTATTTATATCTAATTCAAATGCTTATCAAGGTAACAAATAAAAAATAAAAAATGAATTATCATGTGAAATTGTAAAAGAGGTTAGGCTTCAACATAGTATAACAATAATTTAAGGTAATATATTTCTTTTTCTTGGAATTTGCATTTGCAACTTACATATGACCTATTACATTTTTGCTTCATTCCATTTTAATACTTATTACAAACATAATATTTTACCAATATTTACATTATTTGAATCCACGATTAATAAAAGATATTGAAGAACAATTCCTTTTCCATTTTCACAACCTTTTGTCTTTTCTTTTAGGGTGATATATAAAATTCTTTATTGTAATTCAAATATCAAGTTTAACTATTTATAACGATAGTAATCAATCTCGTACTTTGCAACTTTATGTTATTATGTTGAAAAACCAACAACAGAATATTTTCCCAAAGGATTTGCTGCAAGATCGATAGTAGAAACTTGATCACTATATAAATAAATTATAATTTGCAAATATGAAAATTTTCGTATTAAAATTTTGAAAATAAGGAGTAGACAAATACATATGCACATTAGTTTTAAACTTCAAATAAGTACTTCATGGATTATTTTTTTTATTACTTAAACTTTGTATTTTAATAGGAAAAAGAAAACAAATATATCATCTCAATGTAAGAGTAATAAATAATGAAATAAATTATAAAATAACATATATACCCACTTATTGTTCTCCAACAATAGTTACACTACTTGTAAGACTTACTTGGATAGATTCATTCTTCTAAATTGCATCATTTGATGTTTTGATACCTTTTTTTTTCTAAATCTTTAGGTGTCATCCTATATCACTTTTTGTGAAAAAAAGTGGATATTGCAATAGTTCATAACATTCATAATATTGTATTATTCTATATTTATAACCTCAACTTGCATGCACAATAATATCTTCTCCCACTAATATAATATGATTATTTTCTTCTATCAAAATTTTGGCAAGCATTTGGAGAATTATAAATTAAATTAATCTAATTTCATATTTTTAAGATATGGAATTGAATATCATTCATTGAAAGGTAATTATTTAACATTTTGAAGATTTTGCATGTGAAATTACCTCCATAAATTTGATAAGTTCTTATAATTGCTTCTAATAAATTGATTTTTTTAATATTTTCTATTCTCAAACTCATTTTCTATTTTGACAAAATATATCTGAAAGTTACCATTTATTCTAATCTGGAATAAATTATGAAAGATCATAATATTTTGTGCCTTGTATTCGAAAAGTATAACTCCATCCTTGTAGGTGCAATCTCTTCATCTAATTTCACATCAAATGAAATAAAAGAGAATGTTCATATCAATTTTTTTTTTTTAAATTCATAGCTTTCTGATAGAGAAATAAATAAATTTTTTAAATAGTTATACACAATGATGTTTTAAATATATATATATATATATATATCAGAATATCTAATACTAAATCAACTAGACATGAAATTGATTCAAAATAAAAGTGTATCAATTTCTTACCATTTTGAAAACCCTTTATTGAAAAATGGAACAATGAAAACTTGTGAATTGAACATTAGTGAATAAAATGAAAGAATTGATCATTAGTGAATAAAATGAAATATATCTCAAAGAACTTAACGTTTACAAAATATAATTTATGTGTATCTTGTACAGTATAATAACTAATAATAGCCAGATTTTGAATTCTTTTATTTTTGGGTGATATTTGAAGAAATTTTTAGTTTATAATTTATTTTTTATCTTTTTCAATGAGTTAAATTTAGTCAGTTGTCATTTCATAATTCTAATTTAATTATTATTTTTATATTTTGTTAATTTAAAAGTTCTTTTTGATTTTTTGAATAATAAATTTCAATTGTTATTTTATGAAATAAAATTAAAAATATGATTAAAATGATTTAGAGAGATTTATAAATTGGGTTCCTCTAAATTAGATAAATAAATAAAACTTATATTACTTATTTAGTCTTATGTTTCTAATGGACTGCTTGTTTTTAATCTAAACTTAAAAAAAATACTTTTTCATGCGTTCAATTTGTTTATAATGATTATGTTCCCACTTTCATCTTTTCTTAGTTAAGTCAAAAATAGAGGAAATTAAATTCTAGTCAATTTTATATATTTAAATATCATTGTGTAAAATTAAAATAAAAAAAATGTGAAAATTATTTCTTTAAAAGTTTGTTGATTCATAAATCTGTAAGAGTTAGATTATGAATTAAGTTGACTATTAATATTATATATACCTCAATTTTTAAATATAGTTCAATGTTTAAAATAAATATTTGTATTTTATTAATTATTTAATATTTGACAATATAAAAAATAAGAATTTTTTACTATTGCATACTATTTATTTAATAAGTGATATACTTAGCACCTAGGGTATAGATGGAGATATATGGGCTGATATGATATTTTATCCAATGAAATATATTTATTGATATTCTATTTTATATATTGATAGAAAATATTTCACTATATCATATTAATTTTATTATTAAAATAGAATAAATATTGTTTAATAGTTTGAATTACATAACTATCAATCCAATAAACATGCATTTTTGAAAAAAAATTCAAATCTTAATTAAAAAAGATCATGCTCAAATTAATTATATAATAAGCGAGTTATATTTGTTATGTCATCAATAGATACATTAAGGGTAAATTGCATTTTTTGTTCCTTAAATTAGGCCAATTTGAATTTTTTTTTTTCCTATTCTCCATCAGCCTTACACATTGCATCAAATAAATGTCTTTTTTTTTTTTTTTAATTTGAGGACTCAAGATGTCCTCTACCCAAAAGTTAATGTAGCGACTCACGTGCTACTTGCCATTAAATTGGGCTTTTTTGGTCTCACAAGTTGTGCTCATTTTGAATTTTGATCCTAACATGAGCTCCAATAGATTTCATGTTTCTATGAGTTGTCAACTTCATTAAAAACTTCATGGACAAATAAAAATTCAAATAGGGGGTTCCATAGTTGTACTTCCACTAATAATGGGTGTGGTTTCTTTGCTTGGAAGACCTTCTGATATGTGAAAGAGTAAAACAAGTGATACTTGGATTACTTAGGATATTGGATGCAATAGAAGAAAATTTGTTAAGAAATTTTTTTTAAAAAAGATGAACTATGTTGGTATATCTATTGGTATTTTCTTGATTAATAGTTCTTCACTTTGTTAGGATCAAATCTAAATAGGTATAACATATGAGACCAAAAAAATATCAACTATATGACAAAAAAAAAAAAAAAAAGCACTTATTGAATGCAATATGAGAAACTGATAAAGAATGGGACCAAAATCCAAACGGGCCTAACTTATGGAATCAAAAATATGATTTACCCTATACTTTATTAGTGTTTATCATATGATTAGTTAAGTCATGCAAATTTTGGTTTTGACAAGGTCTTCCTCATACTTTGTCATGCCTCAAATAAAAAATTAGTTTGATAAAAATAAATTTTATATAAAAATAATTATTGAAAGTTAGTAATGCCACATTATTATTTTAATTGAAAGATAATTTATTTAAAAAGTCTATTTAAAGAAATAAAATTTTAGTTGATTCTTTTCCACATCTTCTTATAGTGCTATCCATAGTCTATTATTTCCTCTTTTGACCTTCTTTTTGTCTCTTAACTTAGATATGTAAGGTTAAATAATTTTCTTAAATTTGTTATACATTATGAAAGTATCTTTTGTTATTGGTTTTCAAGAAAACAAAATGTTCACATCATTATATGTAAGAATTAACCAAAATACATTTCAAAAATAT
Organism: Jacaranda copaia; assembly: GCA_014898725.1. Lineage (NCBI taxonomy): Eukaryota > Viridiplantae > Streptophyta > Magnoliopsida > Lamiales > Bignoniaceae > Jacaranda > Jacaranda copaia. The sequence continues at coordinate 608,306 of JACGDI010005586.1, forward strand.
ATATTAATACACAAACAAATGAAAAGATAAAAAAATTAAATAAACTTAATTTTTTCTTTTTTATTATCATATTAAATATGAGTTTGATACCTATTTTGATATATAATAAATATTTTTTTCTTTATACTATTAAGGACGAGCCCATATTTGTATGAATGTATTTATGAAATGTCATTCTTTTTCTTCATTAATAAAATATGTGATTGTAAGATTCGATCTACTCTTTTTTATTGTCATATTAAATTTACTATTAGATTTGAATTGAATGTATATTTTGATATATAAAAAGTAATTCTTTTCTTATTTTTGAGGGAGAGCACAAAAGGAGTATCAATAAAAATGTATTTATGAAGTATCATTTTTCATTCATTCATTAATTTTTTTCTTAATTAATTTCAATTTAGTTATTAAGACCAATTAGAATAAATTTAATTTAGTCGTAACTTACCATACAACCAAAAATATTGAATGTGACAGTAATGGTCTCATTAGATGGGGTATATATATTTAATTACTTAATTTGAATTTAATTACTATTTTTTGTAAGTGCAATTAAATATGATGTTAGATGCATAAATTTCAATATATGTAATTATATTTTCTAAGTAGAAAATTTAGATTTAGTTAATTCTAATATAATTATTATTGTCTATGTGTCTAACTAAAAATACACTCAATTTGAAATAAATATAATAAATATGATATACATTAAATAGATATAAATAAATTTGTTAAGTGGAAAGACTTGATTTAATTATTATAGTTATTATTTTCTATGAGTTTAATTAAAAATAAACTGAATTTGATTGTAATTATCATTGAACTATGTGTAATAAACTTAGTAATTTCAATATATATAATTACATTTGCTAAGTTGTCATATTAAATTTACTATTACATTTGAATTGAATGCATATTTTGATATATAAAAAGTAATTCTTTACTTATTTTCGACAGAAAACACAAAAGGAATATCTATAAAAATGTATTTATGAAGTATCATTTTTTTTTTCATCAATTGTTTTTTTCTTAATTAATTTTAATTTGCTTATTAAGTCTAATTAGAATAAATTTAATTTAGTCGTAACTTACCATACAACCATATATATTGAATGTGATAGTAATAATCTCATTAGATGAGGTATATATAATTTGATTGCTTAATTTTAATTTAATTACTATTTTCTGTAAGTGCAATGAAATATGTTGTTAGAAGCAAAAATTTTAATATATTTAATTATATTTGCTAAGTTGAAATTTTTGATTTAATTAATTCTAATATAATTATTATTTTCTGTATGTGTAACTAGAAATACACTTAATTTGAAATAAATGTAATAAATACAATGTATATAAAATTGATATATATATATATATATATTTGTTAAGTGGAAAGATTTGATTTAATTAATTATAGTTATTATTTTTTATGAATCTAATTAAAAATAAACTTAATTTGACCGCAAGTATCAATGAACTATGTGTATTAAATGTAGTAATTTCAACATATGCAATTGCATTTGCTAAGTAGAAAATTTATTTAATTAATTTTAATGAAATTATTATGTTCTATAAATCTAATATTTAAAAATATATTTAGTTTGTAATAAATGTTTTAAATACAACTATATGCATTTTATATATATACATTATTATTTAAAATAGAAGACTTGACTTAATTAATTAGAGGTATCATCTTCTATGAGTCTAAATACAATGCATATAGACTTGATATAAATACATTATTTAAGTTGATAGACTTGATTCAATTAATTATAGTCATTATTTTTCTATAAATTTAATTAAAAATAAAATTAATGTAGTTGCAATTACTATTAAACCCTATCTATTAAATATGATAGTTTTATTGAAAATGAATATTTTTGTTCTCACATAAAAAGAAAAAAATCATTATATTTGTTTATACTTTTTATAGATAGTATAGATATAAATATAAATATCACAATTCTAATAACTTGAATTTCACGGAGTTTTCGTTTAGATCATTCCAATAACCTCTAACGTCGCGTCACGCAATTAAAAGTAAAATTTATAATCCAACTTAGGGAACTATTTAATCGACCTAAGTCGCATGTGTAATTTAATAGTTCACAATTTTACCTGGTGCCAAGTAGATGGCGCGTGTTCGCATTTATATTGTCGAGACAATGCATATTGTGACGAACACTTCTATGGTTGATGTCTTAAATGAGTTAGTGCAGCAGCCAACGTTGACGTAGGATTTGATTATTGCCACAACCCTATGTGGTGGTATTCCTTTCTCTCCTTCAAGTGACGGCGCTTATTTTATCTCAAAAAATTTAAAAATTTATTTATTTCAATTAATTATACTTGATAGATGTATAATTATTTTTAATTTATTATTTGTTTGTCTTAATATAAAACCCTTAATAAGTTATTGATCCTATATTAAGTTGAAATATGTATCGAGAGGAAAAAAACTTGATACATTTTCTTTAACTTGGATAAGATTCAAAAAAATTAAATTATCTTTAATTAGTATGTAAAAAAGATATTAAAATAAATAATAAAAAGTTATAATTGTAAAATCATACGTTTTGTTTGAATTTACTTTTTAGTTAATCTTACAAACCAAACGTGAAATTATACTGCTTTATTTTGATAGACTTAAAACATATCTATTTGTTTACATATTATTTAGAATCACATCATTAGCAAACTAACCCTAAATATATAGAATGATAACTTTTTCATAGCAAAATAAAATAATCCGAAAATTGTAAATCTACAACTCAACACGCAAAGTAAAATCACCATTCCCCTTTCTTATACAATATTTTTTTCCCAATGGCTGAATAAATTTGAGGAATTTTTTTCATTCCCAATTGTCTCATGGAATAGAAATTTAAAATAAAATTAACTTCCAACGTTACTTTGTCGGTATAATAATCTTATAATAATAGAATAAAGAAATAAAAACCAAAACTTAATGTAATCCATCACACAAAACTTAGGATGCTAGAAAAATTAATTAAATCAACACAAAATCTTAAACTAGATAAATTTAGAATAGTCTAACAAAAATGAAGACTGATACATGAGAAAAACTTAGAATAATCAATTTTTTTTTTTAAATGAAGATTGTTCGTTAGAAGAAAAAATAAACATAATAATTAATAAAATCAAGATGAAGATCAACACCTATGCTACTCTTAAAATAATCAAATATAAATTTAAAATAATAGCCCAGTGTCTCCTATTCTCTAGTCATTTCATTTTAAATTCAGACACTGGGAATAGGATTAATTATTTCGTACAGCGAGGAAGAATGAATTTCATGTATAGAGGAAATCTAAGGCATGAAGTAGATATATATATATATTTGCACTTTAATAAGCAAAAACCTAATAAAAAATTATAGCACGCACAATGAATCAGAAACAGCATTCCATACCATATTACCACTCATAGCATTCAAGAATTAGAGCATAATAGACAAAATCTCAATACAAAAAAGTTTCATATTAACCAGACAACAAAGTACAGAGTCCACCGAAAATGTGGGAAGATTTTGGATGGATGCCTCTAATAATTGTGACTAGGGGAATTTGAAGTTAGCAAAATATGTTTCCTGACTTTTGTGAAGATGGCTGGATGGTTTAAAAACTAGCGTTAGAATAATTTTATTCATCAGTCCTAGCATGTCGAATTCATAAACATTATTCGAGAAATTCTCTATGATGTTAGAAGAGAAGTCTTTACCAACTCTTGCACTCAAAAAATATGATGTCCTCGTAGCATCCAATCCACGGTGCGTTACCCATTAAACATTTCAAAGCTTAGACAAATGAAGTAGCATGACGAGGGCAACTTTCATACTACTTGTCATTACCAAAGACAAAACACTAGCCTCATTAGCATAATTTGAAGATTCCCACCAAGTTGAAATCCTTAAGATGGAGAGAAACGACAGATACATAGACCTATATAAACAGGAACAATGATGGAAAAGGTATTACATAGATAAAGCCCTGCAAGGTTTATTCTGAATTTGCTGCAAAATACAAATCCCATTTGAAATAGTGCACTGAGAATTAGGGATTAGAAGGGCTTACCGAGTAAATTGCTGTTTTAGAGATCGAAAGAAGAAAAACTGGAATTTTACAAGATGAGACATATAAATAACAAAAGATTACACCCTTTAAGCCAAGCGTTGGGAACAACAGAAAGGATCATGAAGAAAGAACAAAAAAATCCAATTAACTCTCTTTATTGACTCAGGCAGATTCCACTTCTTACAGAGCCAAAGGTTTGAGTCTGAATTAGCAATTGACTATTACAAAATTCTACAACGGATGACTTCATATATCAGCTTTAAACAAAAATGAACCCAGAATTAGTGATAACATGCTTACACAAATCACAATCATCTTCTGCAATGCCTGTTTGTTTTACTGTTTTAGGTGATGAAAATGCACGATTAAAGATATGCTTGAAACATCATATTATTCCATATGGGAAGGAGAAAAGCATGAAACCTGATGAATGACCATGAAAATACGTGGCCAGGCACTCAGTTGCTTACTGGCAAGTTCATTAGTTCAAATGCAACCGTGAGCTTCTAGGGGCTGTCTTCTTCCTCATCAGTATCATCAAGGATAACATACTTTGATGTTGCAGCATCTGTTAGAGACCCAAAACTAGTCTTGCCCTTCTGCAACTTCTGGTATCTGATAAATTGAAAGAGTATAAATTGTTAAGCTCAGATTTGCACTGCTAAAAAAGCGGTGGGTTGCAATTAAAAAATTTATGTAATTCAAATAAGTCAAGAAACCCATTGATGAGAGGTTAGAAGGTAGAAATTGCAGGAGGCATGAGATGTCCACTTCTCACACAGATCAACTCAAGAAAGTGGCACATTACACTAATCTAATATTTTTGTTGAAAGAGAGCATTTTAGAGAAACCATGGCTTATCTAAAAACCACCCTTTGTCTATCATTTATAGTTATACTATTTTAGTCACAGAGATGAGTAATATAATTTACAACTGGCAGCATGTTTGATACGATGCCAAAATGGGAAGCTCCATAGCAATTGGTTTTGCAAAATTGTGTATAGATAATGAAATAAGGGTTCTTAAGTAGAGCCCATAGTCCTATCTTTCAAACACCAAAACTGTACTAATAAGAAAGTATAAGATAAACAATTTTGCTTTATGCAGGCAAACAAAAATAGAACAGGCATAGTACTGAAAATTCAAAATATCCTTACACATCTAATCAACCAACCGCTAAGTGCAAATAACATTTAACTGAAAATTGTACTAACAAGAAGCAATCATCATAAATATTGATTACTATATTCAATTTATTGAATTTACTTCATTGCCTAGAACTGGTAAAAAGAAGAATAAAGGGACAGTTTATGTTTAAATAGCATGCAGCTCAATCACTTACTTGTACCAGTTAAATAAACTGACACCAACCATGATTGTTACAAGGCCAATGCCTTTCTGCCGGGTGAACTCATCATGGAAATAGAATACAGCCACCTGAAAAGATATATCAAAGGTTCAGTAATAAGTTCAAAACCATATATGTAAAAGAGAATAGCACAATAATGGTGAAAACATTTTTTGCACAAATCGAAAATCCAAGGCACAAAAAAGAGCTTCCAATAGAGTAGATTCTGAATAGGACACTTTCAATCAGTAGCACGTAAAATACAGTCTGAGATGTCCTTTTGTCATGACTGTCTCAATAAGAACACTAGTTGACTTAGTATTTACAGATTAACACATAATGGTGCTCTTAACACCATTGCTACCCATTTTTTTCCTTTTTCTTCTTTCTTCTAAACTATCCATTTTCCTTTTCCTTCTTTCCGGAATACGATCTGAGGGGGAAGATTGCATACACTGTCATTCAGACATACTTTTAGGAACTCTCACTTGTATTTTACAGTTCCTCACAGAATCTCCCCCATCTTATGGGAGACCACCTTCTTAATCAACCAATATCAGGAATCAATACATTTGATGCCATGTCATCATATGAGGATCCAAGTTGTGATGTTCACTATGTATCATGTTTAACTCCTACAGTCCTACTTTTATTCCTTCAAAAGAAAAAATTAGCAAAGAAATTTAAGTTTGAAACTTTGAAGAAATAAGCCCGCTTTAGCAGTTACTGAATCCCCAAAAGGTTAAAAATATAGGCATTAAAGCATTCATTTTCAAGTTTTAGAACTTCACACCTCATAATTGACAGTGCTAAGAAGAGAAGTAAATTATTAACTACGAATATATAACTGATTCTATGCAGCATGGTTAATATGAAATGTAATATATAAGAAGAACACTCTTGTAAACACAACAGTCATTCAATATTTGTTGGCAAATGCTACAATATCAAACTGACAGTTACCAGAAATATGTAGCTTATTCATAAATGTAACAAAATTGTGGTCAAATATATTGCTTTCATACCAAAATAGTCACAGCTTCCTTCACAACCCCGGCTATTGTTACTGTTACTGCACTAGTCACTGATACAAGAATATATTTGATTAACACCTGCAACAAAACCAAAAAGTACAGCTTTTCTCAGAAGCAAAGAACCACAAAGCATAGGCAAGTTGAAATTTAAGAATTGTTTTTCAATTATCTTGTTTTAAAATTTGAAGACACTGTTAAGCAGCTTGAGAAAAAGAGGATGTATCGAGCTGGCCCCCATAATTATGAAAACAGGATTTTTTTAGTTCAGTATTCACAAAAATCTACTGATTTGATAGGTCATAGGAGTCTGTCCACTGTTTTCCAGGGAGAGAAATTAATTGATAAACCAAGAAGTGGACATGCATCCCATGGCACCAATCTCAAACTATCAAATCATGAATTCTTTACCATGAAGAAAGCCAGAGTTCCACCAAACAACATCCGTAAACAACTTCTCAGAACATGCCACAAGCTGTCAAAGTAATCACTCTTTCTGAATTCATGCCATGGATCCAGTAACATAGAAATTAGAGCAGTAGCAATTGCCATAACTGGGGCCACGTAGCTCATCATAGTAAGAGGATTTCTAAGATCTTGAAGTAGAGGAAGGGAAAGATCATCAAATATTATACTAGGTTGGATAAATTCCAACCTCAATGTTAAGAACAATGATGCCCGAAGATTGATTATGTAATTGAACTCTTAATTAAGCATCAAAAATATACTTTTGCTTCAGTTTGCAAAATAGATTAGTCTTCAATGTCAGTTGAAAAATAAGTCAATACAGCTTACTAGAACAGATGGCATCACTGTTGATGGATTTCAATTATCCAATTAATGATTTATTTAATTAATAATACAAGAATATTGTCCTTCTAAGGAAATGACATCTTTCACCTATAATTTGCAGGTTAAGCTTGCTTTACAGTAAAATAAGAAGATAGAATAAAGAAAGAGTGTGATTGAATTCCTTAAGCTGTTATCTTCTCAAGTATAGATTAGTAAAGGTAGCTCCTGTTGAAGATGAATTGCAGGAAAATGATAAAGATGGTTTGAATGCATCAATAGAAAGCTGCTTCCCAGTTGGAAATCACAGAATGAATATTTCAGCAATAAACACATCAGATACCGTAAACGCAAGGATTTGAGCTTAGCGAGAAAAGGCGGACAGCTGGTTGTCAAGAAATATAGATAAATTTTTGTTGATGGTAAGTAGTGAAATTGAAACCCAAAACTGCTCTATTTTCAACAAACATGAAATCTAGATTTCAACAATGTGGAGTAAATTGAAAACTTCTTGATGCAACTAAGACCAAACTAACAAGTTAATAGCTATGAGATTGCCAGAAAATTAAGGTGCAAACCATAAGTTTGAAAAACAATTACATACGGAGTAAATTGAGAACTTCATGATGCAACTAAGACCAAGCTAATATGCTGAAGTTAATAGCTATGAGATTGCTAGAATTTTAAGGTACAAACCATAGGTTTGAATAACACTTACCATTTTCTTTCTTCATGGCGGTTTTGATATCAGCATACCAACAATGAAAGACAAAACCCAATAAGAAAGAAAAGTGAGCACATTCACCAGTAAATTAGCATACATGAACAGGAACAGGTCCAGAAATCAGAAAAGTAACCATATGAGTTGCTTACATTACTGCTCATACCTGGAGAAGAATCTGTGTCATTGTCCAGCGGAATCCTGACACGACACCAGCAAGCAAAACAAATATGAAACCCCAAAACTCAAACTTTGTCTCCTTTGCAACTGCATTATGGACCAAATACATCAGATGCAAAACAAAAATAACAAACTCATTTTAGCTAACTTTAATCCTATTTAGATGCCTTCTTATCTTGCTTTCTTCCCCGTATAAATCCATTTAGTTTTTTGGTTAAGTTCAGAAAAAATTGATCCATAAAAAGTAATTAATTTAAAATCTAAGTATTTGGAAATTCAAATCCAATTAGGCAAGAAAACATCACCAATTTCCACCAAATCATTGTGAAAAATGAAAAATGGAGAGATTTTAAAAAATTTGAACTCGTTCAAACTTAAAATTTCCAAAAATCAGATGGATTATCTTCCAGTTTTTCATCCTTTTCATATTCATCACTAAAGATGGGTGCTCATTTAAAAGCTCATAATCATCATTCAAATCAAAATTTTAAGTCATTTCTCTTAGGAATTGCAGAACCTCGAAAATTATGTAATCAACTTTCTAACATCTCAATTTTCTAATTAAGGCATAGTAATATATTGCAATACATTTTTCTTCTTCAGTTTGGTCCAGATATTTTAACACACTATGATAGTGGCTTCTTTAGCTCTTCAAATACTCTGTATAATTTGATCAATATTATGCCATAGATATGCTGCATCTCCACTGTTAATCTGCAAATTTTCATACACTTTCTTTGAACTTCATTTTATTTTTTCGACGGTAATTTTTTGTGGTGAACATTGAAAATGTGGGTCAATGAGTAGAACATAATATTATTACTCATTTAGAATATGAGGTAAATGTTTAAATTTTTTATCATGGTAACGAAAAACACTATGCAATATCGTTTATATTTCAGAAAAATATTTGTCCAAGTTAACAACCAAAATTTGTTTTCTAAAAATTTGAATCTTCTTAAATTAATAATATCATCATTGATTATTTCATGATCATAACCAAAAGATAATCTAAATCAAATAGGCCCTAAAGTTATAGTTTCTATATGTTAAAAAATTTTACCATCCTCTGCTTTTGAAATATAAGATCTATTATGAGCTATTAATGCAACAAAAATCAATAATGGTCTCCTAAAGCACAGACATAAGTACTCAAACACAACCACATAAAGAAGTAAAGCCAGAGAAAATGTGACTTCTTAAACTTGTGGATTTTTGTGATTGATGAAGATGATGGAATACACTTCGTGAAACAAACTTTATGATCCCAAAGTGTTTGAATAATTACTTATAACTCCAAACAAAAAGAGAAAAACATTCAAGTCCAACCATACATTCTGGAAAATGATTTCCAAAATTGACCACAATCCTTTGACCAAGATGGAGAAATTTACATACCAGTCAATAGTATCCCAGTGGAAATAACAAAGATAATGCCGAATAGCTTAATGCTTGGAGACTCCAATCTTCACAAAACATGATTTGGATAAGAAGCCACATTAAAGAATTTAAATATAGATGCACGTACAGCTAAACAACAACAAAAGTGCATCAAATGATTATTTTAACATAACATATGAAATGGAAGAAAATGAAATATTATGGTACTTTGCATATTACTAAGATTGATAATACATCTATGTAATATGTCACATTATAATGGCAAAACCTTCATCATAAATGACAATGAACTAGATAGACATGTCTAGTTCAGTCATTCATGCACCCATCTCTGATATTTATAAATTTACTAGCACTTTCATGCTCCTTTACTAACTGTAGTAGACTCTAATTTATCCCTGGGACTCCTGTTCCCAAAAGTTATAATTAATGTATCTCTTTTCACAATCAAGTGCCTAAAAGGACTTTGTGAACTTTGGCCTTTCTCTCACTTTTTCGTGTCCCACATTTCCCCTCTTTTCCATCCTTGTCTAACCAAAAATCTATTCCAGTTTTCAAAACCAATTCAAGTGTGTTATCATTTACATTTAATTTATTTTGTAGACACAGTACCAAAGGATCTCAGCACTCACACTCTGTTATATATGAATACATATATATATAAACACAAATGATTACTCAAAAAATTTAGACATAGTTCCAAATTAGAGTGGGTTTCTAATGCAAGGAAAAACATGAGTTTACAAGCTTCCCAAGGATTTTGGGCTCAGAAATGTTAATGCAATGTGAATTTTCCATTTCCAGATAAGGAGAAAGCAAAATAAATTGACCAATCCTACAAATCTATTTAACCAAAATTTACAAGTCAGATACATCAGAGTATGGCCTTTATGAATATGAAGCCAGCAAGTATAGCTAACCGCCAGTGACAGATAGAGCAAAGGTATACTTCAATGCAAAATGCTTTTTGACAGGTGAGATTTAGTGTAAGCATTCATGATTAACCTCATAAATATTTAACAAATAGATTAGTGTAGCTTGATAAACAATAATCTTCCAAGGATGAAAAAGAGTCTATATAGTGTAAGAGATGGTAAGACTCGTTTGAGTTTCATTAAATGATTTAAAGTTAGCTGCTGGAAGTTAGGATGTAAAGTAACTAGGTCACTTAGTGGATAATTACCTGAAAACAAAGGCAAAAAGAAGGAGAAATATTGGAGACGCTGATTTACACTGTAAATAAAAGATAATCGACTTAGTTATCTAGAGGCTTCTTATGAGATAAAGCAAAAAATCCAGTGTGGCATACCCAAAGTTTATTTAAATTATTATGTCAGAGAATGAGTTCGATGGTGTTTCTGTACATTCTTCAATGCCCCAAATTACACGCAAAACTAACTTGAATATGAAAAGCATGCATGGATTTCATGTGGCAAGGTGTACTTAAAGCTAATATGTGGGCATAACAAATATGAGAAATCATGATCCAGTACTTCTAGCAATCCTCTAAGGCTGGTGGAGCCCACTAGTTCAAAGTTTACTTTTCCATGTATTTTCTAGACATCCATAGTACTAGCTTCCCTTTCTTTGGTTGTAGGTCTTTTTTTTCTGTTCTTTTAATATAGACATGTCCAAGGCATTTATGAGATTGTTGCACTCTTTTGCCAATTTAGGACAATCAGATGTGATACCCTCCTTTTTGTCATTGTTTATCGATAGTCCAGTGTAATACTAACAAACAATATCACTCAGCATTATCAAATGAAAAAATTCCATTAGCTCTCATTCAACATTCAAGCTACTATTTGGCTTCAGTTCTTTGCAGCCCTCAATTTTTATTTGCTGATATATCAATTGAACACCTCAAATATACGGATCAGCAGAGGAAATGCTCAAATACCATCGATGAAAATCCCTAGAGATTAAATTTTAGAAACAACAAAATCAAACACCATAAGCATAAATCATTAAGCAATATGATCGAAGAAGACCAACCATAGTAGCAAACGTAACGGAGATGAAAACCAGGGATGCATTGCTTAGATTAACATCCATTGCAGTGCTGAGAGCCGTTGGTACAACTGTGAAAGGCAGAGGCCATCTGTAGCATTAGTTAACAAAGATGTTAATGATACTAGCAAATTTCAATAGGAAAAGGAGAATGAAATAACAACAATGATAGTAATGACAATTTCCAATTAGGGATTCAAATTGAGATTGACAAATAAGACAAAAATGATTGGTCCTCCTCAGTGTCATTTCTATGCCTAGGTAGGCCCATCCCAAGGACATAATAGACCAACTAGAAGAAGAGGTGGGACTGGTGCTCGAGGTAACCTAGAGGAAAGGGTGAACTGAAAAATTAAAAGGGATGAGGAGGACTTAAATCTTCATTATTTAAGCTAACTGAATCACCCTTGATCAAACAGCCTAAGAGAAGACCAACCGGGTACTAACTACTAAAATAAGATAAGGATTATAGCAAGATTGGTTTGAATTGCATGTCAGTCAAATTACTTTACGCCCCTTAGAAGTAGACACATTATTCCTCACATAAATTCTTTCTGAGAGCTCTGCTTTCCAACATCAGAAACTAAGCTTCATCTAGTCATAGGAAAAACATGAATTTGTAATAACCATGTGGAAGAACAGAATAGATGCAGCAAAAGAAATGGTTTCTAATGTCATTCAATATATATGCAGCAAGTTCAGCATGTTTGACTCAACTATTGAAACTAAGTTCTCCAAAATCAATTGATTTAAATAGTACTACTGAATTAGATATTATGTGAGCTACTATCAGATCTCAATCACTAAAAACCTCCATTTTAATTTTTAAGGGAGTTATAAGTCTTGTGCTTCAAGGAAAAATTTATCAAAATCACTTCAGTCCATAAGCACCCTGAAACAAGAGATAACTTAAGGATTGTGGAAAATCATCTAAGGGCAGTCCTGCTGCTAATGCTGAAAAGAATAGTTCAATGAACTCTTTGAACTGCAGTCCCTTATCCTTAGTTGTTCACATCATCAAGCCTGCTACATGGATTAAGTGTCAGTTAATAATCAATCACAACCTAGTTGATCAATCAGAGATCTACAGAAAGATAGAGAAAATCATAAATAGAGTGAACAGAAAGCTTAAGGTCATTAGCATTATAATACAAATAATCCTCACAGAAGCACCAAAATAAATAAATAATGCAGTATTAGAATCATTACAGGAAATGCCTCTATGGTAACTTGAGATTTGCCATCAACCATGTTCAATGAAAGTCTCCAAAATCTACTTGTGAAACTAACCTGTAGAGTTATATCCTTCTCGTTTTTTTCACCAACTGCTAGATTTCCAAATTAAGGAGAAGAATAGAATATTACAAAGCAATTAAACACTTTATTTGTTTTACATTTTCAAAGTCGCGAAACCATTAGCAATCTATAATTTCTACCATATGAATGAACACTAGAATAAAGAGAGCCTTTGCGTCATGAAAAAAATATTAAGCAAAATATGTGGAAGCCTTTGGAAGGCATGAAACCTCCTACCTCTCGCAAAATAATCCCTACAAGACATAACTGAGGAATAAAATCTGTCAGACCAAAACCACGTAATGGCCTTTGACAAAGCAGCTTGCATGGCGAAGTGGATGGTGTTCATCAAAAGTGGAGCAGGGAATTTCCCCATATCATCACCTAATAAAGTTTTATTATACCTGATCCAGGAAATAGATAATTAAAAAGAAAAAGTAAACTTAAATGGAAACAATACAGGGAGTCCACAAATAAATTACCCCAAGCTAATTCAATGGCTAAGAAACGAGAGCACTCACAGTGTTAGGAATGTACTGATGGTGTACCAGACCACTATTAGAAACAATGTTTTCTGCACATCAGCAACAGAAACAGGGTTCTCTGTATTTCTCACAGACAGACTTTCGTAGTCCATATGATTTGGGCCATTGGTGCAAATCATGTATCTTCTATGAATTCTGTGGTCATTTTCAATATCAAAAGGCACATAACTTTCATTCTGATTTCTGACACCAGTAGCAGGTACATCATCTACATTGCCACCAAGCTCTGTCCTCTGCCGAAAGTTACTTGAGGGGAATCTTTCACTGTCTAAAATTCCATTTTCTGATCGATGTTGCTGAGCCAAACGCAACTCAAAATCAAAGTCTTCTTGAAACATAACCTCCTTGTTTAATCGAGCTGGATGCATGATTTCATCATCTTCATACCACGCCGAGAAGGAAGGATCCCGCGAAAATTCCGTCTTTCCTCAAATTGTCACTTCCACTTTCCTCAACTGTTTCATTTCTCAAATCACTCCCTGTCATTGCCTTCACTGCATTCTATCTCAGCCATTCAAATCTTGACTATACACCACATAATGGCCCGGCACATAATCAACCGTGTTTTTCATAAAAAAACCTATAAGATGAAAAAAATAAATAAATAAAAACAAAGAAATATATATATATATATATATATATAAGACAAAGAAAGCAAGAAAGACCCTTAATTTGAATCAGCTACAAGTAACTCGTTAGCAGAATTTCCAGCTGCTGCTATACAAGACACCAAATAGAACAGTTCAGCTCTTCTCATTGAAACAAATGCCAAAAAATTCAAATTTCAATTATTGAACACGCAAAATTGTCCCCAGAAAACCGGCTAAAATTCTTGTAGTCGGATAAAATACAAAAGATACTGAAAATCAAATAATGAAGTAGACAAGAATTCATATAAATTAAATTAAAAAACGTACAAATGTAAATTTGGATCATAAATTTCAGAAAAAAAGATCAAGTCAAGAATGCAAATCATACAGGAAGCGTTAAATGGAGCAAATGAAGACTTATTAATTTCAAACATGCACAACTCGAAACTGAATAATTTTTCTTGATATTCTGCAGAATTTATCGAATCTTTGTTTTTTCATTATTCCTACCGGTAGGTGTTGGAGAGTGTTTAGCCAGTGGGAGAATTGTTGTTGTTAGTTAATCTGACTGTTAAAACGTGTTCTGATTACGACTTACGATGATTCAATTCTACGAAACAGAATTATATTTCATTTTTCAATTACCCTTACCAACAAAAATAATAGGATACATAATATATATATAACTCATTTGCTTCAATTGATTATATTTGATAAATGTATAAATAAACTTAATTTATTATTTTTTTATCTTGATATAGGACCCTTAATAAGTCATTCACCTTATATTAAGTTGGAATATGATATAGAACCCTTGATAAGTCGTTGGCTCTATATTAAGTTGGAATATATATCAAGAGGAGAGAGGTTTGATACATTTTTCTATGATTGGATAAGATTCAAAAAAATCAAATTGCCCTTAATTAGTATATAAAAAAATTATTAAAATAAATAATCAAAATATTATAATCGTAAAATCATATAGAGTTAGTACGCATAACTTGCAATTGCTCCATTACCTAAAAAAGTTATTACCATAATCCCTTTTTGAAATAATAAAACTTTAATTGTTTTTCCAATTTTACAATCTCGTTACTTGACCCTCAAAAGTATGGTAAAACCCATAATTACAAATATTGGATCTCATATTTATGAAATACTTTAAAAGATTACATTATAAAACTATGAGCAGAAGGAATAAATGTCGATGCCATATATCATAGTAAACTACGAGGGCAAACATTCTTTTGGGGGAAATAAACAAGACAAAATAATGTAGTGATTTCTATTACTATTAAACATAAAGATATCAGTTTACCATATTCTTGGGATATCCAATTTAGATTTTCAAGGTTTTTTTAAACACCATAACTCTACTTCTGTATCAAACACATCAAATTTAGGTTTTAGAGCTTTTTTATGCTAAAAGATTCATCATAATTCACCTTTTTCCAAACAATCATGTTCACTTTTGTGTTTTTTCCACTTAAAAATTTTATTTTAAATAATCAATTAAAATGATTCAAGGTAGTTCATATAGCCTCATCATTCAAAAAAAAATCAATGTGGCGTGTCTGGCCTAAACATACAGAGCATATTGGATATCGCATTTGGTTCTCAATATCCAAAATAGATCATGGTAGTGCGTCTGGTAGTGCGTCTGGCCTCAATATTCCAAACAAATTTGGTTAGTTTCTCTAGCCTCAACATTCAAAAGAGACTAAGATCTCATCCTGCCTCAATACCAAGAAGGGATTGGGTCATTTGCGGTTATATTGCCTCATTAGGAAGACTAATCACGGGCCATCTAATGTCATCAAAATATAGTCAAGGTTGTGTTTAGTCCTCATCACAAAGCGAAAACCATATTTTGAATCACCAAAGAGTGACAAACTTCAATTTCTTCCTTCTATGTCATCACAAGGTGCATAACAAGTTTCACCACTTCCGAGTTAGTGAAAAGGGGCACTTTCAAATGGTTTTGAGTACAATTCCCTCAACAAGATATGTAGACGTTCTATATAAGCACTAGAACCCTCTTCCTCCATTCTCTTCTACTCATCCTTCTATCTAAGCATCTTGATTTCTACCTTTCAATTTACTAAAGAGCACACCGATTTCACCACTTCTACATCAACAAAAAGTGGAATCTTGCATCTACATTTTGCTTTGATTTTCATTAGGATACTTAGGTGTCTGAAGAAATCCGAGCATATGGAAGCATCACTTTTGTTTTATGAAAAATAGAAAAAAGGCAAATATGGAGATGGGACAAAAGTCTATTTTGATTGCTCAAGAGAAGAATTGCAATGGTAGAGGATCAAGTGATGGATCTATGGATAAGGGGTCAAGAGGGCCAGAGAAAATGGCAAAGTTTGCTATAAATATCAAGGTAGTGCCGACAATTTGATAGTCGCATATGATAAAGATATTTTCACAATCTTCACTCATATGAGTGCTTCTTCTTGAGGTGATTAGATTTTAGATTTCGAATGTATATATAATGCATGTTTTCTCCACAAAAGATTATTTTCATACTTTTCAATGTAAAACTAATTTATCTTTGGTTGATAGTTGTACTTGTAGAGTTATGGGTATTGAAGTGGAAACAAAATCAAAATGTTTGTTAGGGTAGTTCATATTAGGTAGTGTAGCTCATATCCTAGAGATATAAAAGAATCTAATATTCTTAAGCTAAATGAATTTTGAAGACTATAAATATTTTGTTGGAGGTCAAGACCTGAATGTCAAGCACGTTGTAACACCCCTAAAATTTTATTTATAATATATGATTTTATCGTTATTTGAAAATTTTATGAATCTCATGTTATTAATTATTTTAAAAGTTTTGTGGGTTAAATTATAATTTTTGTAGACTTAATTGTGTATACTTTTGATTAATTTGGGGTTAATCATAATTTTCTAAAAAATTGGAGAAAATTGTATAATTTAAAATTTTATATAAAAAAAAAGATTAAAAATCAGATTTTAGAAAAATCGGGTAGAACCTCTCTTTTCTCTCCCCACTTTTTCTTTCCTTTTTTCCTTCTTTCCTTTTCTTCTTCTTTTTTCTCTCTTTTCTTTCTTCTTCACTGAAACTTAACCACCATGTCCAGCCAATTTCCAGCAGCCTTTTCACCACTCCAAACCAACCAAATTCTTTCCCTCACCACAACCAACACCTTCCCCACCTCAAAACCACCCACTGGATGGCGGAGCAACGACGGATGGAAGAGAACCGAGGATTGCATGTTACGATGGTTGCCGAGTTCCTTCTTTTTCAGTGACCATTCTCCATTCCGAGGTTAGGGTTAGGAAGATCGTGATGAGAGGAACACAACAATACCATTGCATGGCATTTCTAACAATGGCAAGGCGGTGATCGGAGTTCATCGAAAAAAGGAGAAAGTGGC
>JACGDI010005586.1:631124-663601 GCA_014898725.1 Jacaranda copaia
CTGCAATCGTATGTACGTATTTTGCAATTTAATTGTAGAAGTGTGGAATGTCAAGTTTAAATTATTATGTTATTTTGCGTCGCCATAGTATAACGATCCGTGACTATAAGTTACACAACATCACTATGCATGAATGATTTTTCCTTGTTTTGGAAATATTAGAGAATAATATATAAAAAGTTTGTAAAAAGTTTCATAAGATTTTAAAATGTTCCAAAAGATTTAAGATAGTTCTAGAAGGTTCTAGATAAATCAAAAGGTTCTTAGACGTTAAATGGTTTTAAAACATTTTACATCAATATAGAACCATGTGGAAGTTGTAGGAAATCTAAAATAATACTTGAAAAATTAGTAAATGCATATAGAAATTGTTGTAATTGACATTAAATCAATTGAAATTTGTGTTTAATTACAAGTTTAAAAAATGATTAAAACTTGTGGATAGATGCCAATTTGGTTGTAATTCATAAGTGTTGTGTACATATGAAGGGAGAGACAAAAAGACAAAAGATTATGTATATGGGCGAAATCCCATATTGCTTGTGAAACAAAGTATGGGAAAATAAGTAGAAGTATAGAAGTCTCTTTATCTTATATAATGCTACTTATCCCACATTGAAAATTCATCCAATGGGAATACACCTTATATTTGGTTTAAGTACTGATACTTGGTAAAGTATCAATTAAGGGACTCATGAAGTTATGCTCACACGCGCATACCACCACTCAGCCATCCCCCCCAGCCCCAGCTCCAGCTCGAATGAGGGCATGGGCATGGGTAAATTATCTCAAGTCTCGAGTTAATTTTTTTACTGAAAATTTCAATTTTATCAGGAATTTTGTTTAAAATTTGAATTTTCAAATTCAAAACATCAAAAGGTTGTTACAGAAACTGCCATCCATTTCTAGAGTTATTAAATTCATTGTATCTGGACCAAAATAAATCTAAACGTCCTTATGCCTCCTCCCTCATGCCTATATATAGCTGTTGCCGAAGGTAGAATAACACACACATAAATATGAATGAAATCTCTTCTCTCCTCTAATATCTATCTAATATAGTATTGCTTATCATTTTCCAGCAACTAAGTGGTGATCGTAGTGAAGGTTTCTGGAATGCACCAAAAGACTTCTGAAAACTGTCTTATCCTGGAAGAAGTTCCACTAAACTCTCTGTACTGGTAAGAGCAATAATTTCTTCAAGGCAAACCATACTCTGGTGATTCAATTTAAATTCTATTGCTATACAAAACTGTGAGTGAAGTTTTCAGTTTATAAACTAACTTTTGTAATTTCTATTCTTATATTCCAAACTGGAATGCTTGCTTTTGGTTTATTCTTATAAAATGAATTGCAACTGGATATTTTTTTGGAATATATGTGTGCTGGTTATTTTTAAAATATTCGTTAAATTATTTTTCAAACACTTCCCTATAATTATAAATTGGATTGTTATTCTGTTTTAATATAAATATTGTATGTCCAACCGAAATTTGTAAATGTTTTGAAAAGCTTTTGGGAAGTTACCTTAAGAATTTTCTTTTTGGAATATCGTTGGGACATTCCAAAAAATTAGAGAGTTTCCAACAATTTTTAAATGTTTCTTTTCACAATTATTAAATGCTTTTAATCTCCACTTAAACGAGATGGAAAAAAATGGATAAGTGGTATGGCGTCATTTTTAAAAATTAAATTTGAGAAATTAGTTTAAGTAAAAAGTTTAGTCTGACAAAACTCAGGCGATCTTCTACTTTAGAATTCATTATAAGTTCATGAATTATTAAATTAAATAGAATCAATTTTATGACCACCTCGTGACAAGATAAAAAAGAATACAAGGCCAAAATCAAACTTAAATAAAAAGATTGGAAAAAATAAATTTAACCTTTCTATGAAATATGAGAAAAGCGAAAATCTCCATGTGAAATAAAAAAGATAAAAAAATCCACCATCTATTTTTAAAAATAGTGCAAAAAAGCACCTTGACAGCATAAATAGAGTACACACATTTTTGTGCAAGTTTTTAAAGTTTTTTATATGTAAAATAACTAAAATGCCTTTGTTTATATCAATTATAGAATTTTTTTTAAAAAAATGAAGGGTCTAGATGAAGTAATATTTAATAATTATAAAAGATATATAAAAAATTTGTAAAAAATATTTGCATATTATGCACATATAATATATATTTATTAATATATATTATAATATTTTTATCAATATTCTATAACATATATTATAAATATTATACAATATATATTATATACATATATACCCATTTGGCCCAACCGCCTGGAGGAACTGGCGGCCGACCAATGACCGGCCATTATCCCCCACCCTCCTCCTATGTGCACACACCAGCTATCGGAAGCTATGGAAGCCGGCGGCACCAAATTTGAAACAAACCAAAAAAGGAATAGATATGGCCATTGGCCACCATCAACACAACCACAAGACTATATTGTGGTGGCAGCCTGAAAAGTAGCCAAATCCAGCTGTTATGTACTACAACAAAATTAAGTATTAAAAATATTAAAAAATGTCACTTAAATAATATTATAGTGATAATTTTATATTTAATGATATTTTTTAAAAGTGTTACTTATAGTGGTATAGTTTGATGTATAAATATCACTAAATTATCTTTAATTTGACATTAATAAAATGCAACCAAAATTTCATCAAATGATACATTCAAATGTCACGAAAAATGCATTAAATAACATGTTGAAATGCCACTAAAAATTATTTTAAATGATATGTTAATATACCACTAAAAATTGCATGTAATGATAGGTTAAAATATTACAAAAATTCCTTTAAATCACAAGGTAACATGCCTTAAATAATACAATAAATGGCAAGTTAAAATATCACAAAAATACCTTTAAATTATACGCTAATATGCTACAAAAATGCACACAATGATATTAAAATGCCGAAAATTCCTTTAGATGATGTACTAATATGCTATAAAAATTAATTTTGTAACATGCTAAATTAAATAGTAAAAGAGATTCTTTTGAATGACATTTTAATTTGCCTCCGTACCCATATATGAGACTACAACATTGTCAAATTGCTCTGTACAATACTTGAACTTGCAACATTTACTTGAAAAATATAAGCTTACCATCAAGCTACCCATCAAACATTTATTATAAATATTTTAAAAATATTATTATATTTTTATACTTTAAAAGCATACTTTCTCAATTATTTAAATATATACTCAAAATTATTTTATTAAATAATACATTTGAAAAAGTTTGAGACATTAAATTTAGAGATAGCAAATATTCAAAAGAATAATGTATAGGTGAGGAGAAAAAAAGGGCAAAAACTTAAATTTTGTATACTTCTTGAAAAATATGATTGATTTAGTCGATACATTAAAATTATATTAAGTAATTAATTTCAATACATTATGATAAGATATAAAATTATATATTTTACAATTATTAATAACTATATATACTTCATCTATTTTTGTGTGATATTTATTTCACGTAACACCATAACTAAATTATGAGTTATATTATTTTCTTCAAAAAAAAGTAGTATTGCTAGTTAAATACTTTTAACATATAATTATGTTAGTAATTTCAATAAATTTACGTTTCTATAATTCTTATTAATCAATTACTACTAAATATTATAGTGGCTTTTATATTATTATCACAATTTTTCTTTAATATGTCAGTATCCTATAAAACAACGTTAAATCAGTGCTGCTAAATAATTTACAGTATCTTTCATAAATGACACATAAATAAATATGAGTGGCATTTTGTCAAGAAAAAATTAGTGGCACTACTTAAATGACCTACAAATATATTTATATTGGTATTTTCAATCAAATGTTATTATTTTTTTTTTCTCACTTATTAATCAAATACTACTAAATATTGTATTACAACAATATTTTTCAACAATTATTACCATATTACTCTTATGTGTCATTACACCAGCGAATGTCACTAAATTAGCGCCACTAAATATTTTGTGGCATTTTTTATAAGTGACACCATAAATAACTATGTGTGACTTTTTTAAGAAAAATTAGTGGCACTAGTTAAATGCCCTCGAATTATCATTTTTATTGGCATTTTTAATTGAATGCCACTATTTTATATGTCATCTAAGAATCAAATCCCACTAAATATTTTATTACTGTGATAATTTTTTTACTATCACTATATTATTTTTGTGTATCATTACATTATAAATGCTACTAAATTAGTGCAATTAAATACTTTATGTTATTTTTCTTCAAACAATACCATAACTACATATTATTGGGATTTTTCAAAAATATTAGTGACACTAATTAAATATCTTTGAAATACATTTATAATCAGATGTCACTATTTTGTTTGTTATTTAATAATTAAATGCCATCAAATATTAAATTATAATGGTATTCTTTAATAATTATCACCATAATATCTTTTTATGTCATTATATTATAAAATATCACCAATTTAGTGCCATTAAAAGTCAATTTGCTTGTAATGATGGCAGCGTTGGGATCTTTGGGGTTGGGGGTGGTGGAGGAAGATATTATATATATACATATGTAATTTTATATACGTATATACATATTTCGGCTACCATGGCAACCGAGTTTTTTGTGGAGTGAGAGTGGTGGGGTGTGGGTTTATATTTTATATGTATATATAATTTTATATATATGTATTTTATATATAATTATATATATTTTTTCATTTTGTCATGGCAGTCGTTGGGTGTGTGAGGGTGTGGAATTATATTTTATATATATATACACAATTTTATATAATATATGTATAAATACACATTTTCAGGCAGCCATGACAGCTATTGGATTCTTTGGGGAAGCGGGATGGTGGGGTGCGGTGTGTGAGGTAATTACATTATATATATATTATAATGATGATATAATATATATTCATGCTGTTATTGTAGTCGTTGGGTGGGGGTTAATGAATGGGGAGAGGTGGGTGTGAGATATCAAATAAAAGAAATTATTATATATATGTGTGTATATATAAGGATACTATTTAGTTAAGATTAAATAAAAGAAAAGTAAAAGTATAAGAATATGAAATAATTACACGTATATATTTATATATAAGGGTATTTTTGTCTACACAATATAAAATTCAATTTAAATACATAAAAGGAAGCAGTGAGCCACAATTTAAAAATATAAGGCGGCATTTCAATTTTTATTTTTATTTTTATTTTTTTATCATAGAAAAGTAAATCGTCCATTTCATATTTCATAAGGGTAAAAAAATTCCTAAAAAGATTAATACCCAATTTTATGTTTCTCTCATTTAAAATTATAAAAATCTCCCCCTCTAATTTTATGCTGTTGAAAAGCCCAAACATTAATCTGATTGGAGGTAGGACAGAGAGATAACCGAAGATAGGGCCCAGCCACTTCAATTTCTTTCTATGGCGTAGTTCAAGCAGAGAAAGTAGAGAAGGCAGGAAATTGATTTACGGGGAATCTCCAAATAGCCATTCGAGGGTGGAAAAGGGTCGCAGCCGATCATGAAGAGGAGTCCATCATCCTTGTGTTGTATTAGCTACAACTACTTTATTCCCTTGATTTAACCGACGCGAGATTATGGCAAGCATGCTATTCATTATCGAGAGTAAAAACTAATTCTCGCAGAAAGAGTAGCTTTTGTTTCTGTCTCAATAATGTCAGATCAAGAAGAGTTGGCTTGACTTTCTCTATTTTTCGCTTTCCCGTCCCGAACTAGTTTTCATTCACTTGTTGTACATTTAAACAACTGAAAACAGACAGCCTAAATATTTATAACTCAAATGCCAAATTTATAGCCCTCAAAATTAGAATGGACTTTATATTAAGTAGACCTCAATTTATCTCAATTTTATAGGTTCAACTTGCACGAAGCTCTGACTATGAATTATTCCACCATAAGAACAACCATCTATGGCAACACTACCATGGCTTGCTGTCTTGGCACTTCATGCACACATTCCCAACGCAACCTCCACCACCACTACAACCATTATTCTCTCTTCTATGTATTGAAAGATTGACAATTAACACTTGAAACAGCCAGAACTACCACTATACATATTTGCATCACAAAAATGGAGTAATATGCACAAAATAAATCCATATGTAACAAAATTGTCCAAGTCCCAAATCTTTGAGATAAATTTGCAGTGAGAGGGTACCGCCCAAATCTTTCATTCACAGCATGTTAACACTTGTAAATAGTCAGCCATACGATTACAAAGTCAATTCATGGCTTAAAATTCTGTTACGACTAACAAAAGCAGCAGTAATAGTCTAGACTGAATATGAGCAGAAGTACTCTAACAAGACAATGATTTGAGAAAATAGATACTTCTGTTTGATAGAGAGGGTGGTCACAGACAAGCCTCCAAGATTGGAACAGTTTAAATCAGTTCATTGAATTTTGCTCAGCATAGCTGGAAGCTCATCTGCAAACCTCTTTAATCAGGAAATCAACCGTTAGCTCTAGGAAACAGTGCTGCCATGTTCTTTTTGGGGTTCCAATGTTTTTCACCGAGCAGCAGGCTGGTCTCAGGTGCTGGATCAACATCATCATCTCAGGTGCTCATGTATTTCTCAGCAGCTACGCAGAATAGCAAAATTGTTAACAAGAGATTTTGGATCAAAACAAAGTTATAGAGCCTCTAAACCAGAGATTCAGGAGTAAACCAAGGGAATGATAAAATTAGTAATAAAATAAAACTAGAAATCATGATTCCATGGCACAAACAGCTTAATAGCTTATGCAGAAGAATCGCAGTGGAACACAAAAAGATGGGGCATATCATTTTCCTTTTCTTTTGTCACCTTCACGGAGTTCAGTTGAAGGGGACTTAAAGACTAGCAGCTAAGATTGTCCCAATTGCTAAGAATCATCAAAGAAGCAAATACTCTCTTTATGCAAGAATAACTGGAAGGACTGAATGAAGAGGAAAGAGGATGCCCAAAGATGTGAAGGAAAATGTTGAGGAGATGGAGAGTAGGGGCAGCAAGTCGGTAGGACATACAAGGGACAAACAGTTGTTAAGTTGAATAGAGTACTTAAGAGGAGATTGGCTGCTGGTGCTAGAGATATTGAAGGAAAATGTTGGAAGGGTGATAGACAAGATTATAAGAAGATAATGAAGCAGAGTGCAAGGGACAAGTGTAAAAGGAATTCATTGGAAAGTAAAATAAAGAAAGGGGATGAATAATGCAGAAAGGAGAAGGTGGGTATTAGGTTGTGATAGGTATATATTCAAACCAGAACTAAAACACCAGTTTTGCAACCTAAGAAAAACTACATCAGTAGCATTACTTGAGAAGGATTTGCAAGTGAATTGAAGCTTATGGATCATGTTTCCAATCTCATGAAATACACAAATGTAATCAACATATTTTCCAGTTAATGATATTTCATAAGTCCCAAGAAAATCCTTTGTGTGCATAATCAAATCAAAAAATATTGGTGAAAAATATACTTAGTAGAAGCAAACACATTAAAATTCGAATCAACTATCCCTAACATAATAAATTGAGAAAAATAGATGATGAGTGAGCTAGATTGAAACGACATATTGGAGTCGGGATCAAGATAAATGTTGATGGAGGTAGTTAGAAGTGAATGTTAAATAAACACTGCAATGGACCCCAATGAAATACCAAGTAGGAGTTCAGTATATCTACAATTGATGATGCTTGATATGATAGCACTGTTGGAATCTCAAGTATATAAATAGATTTCAGAGTTCTCTCTGAAGGAGAATATAAGAAAACTTTGGAACTCCTTGTATTAAGTAGAATCTATTAGAGAGAGAGAATCACTAGGCTGCGCGACATTCTACACTAAAATGGGAATTACATTAAATACCCCAAAACCAGACTTTTCTACCACACAGATGTGAAACATTTTTTCTTTTTTTATATTTTACACACATGCACGTCATTGATGCATTAAGATTCAAACTCCTGACTTCCCACATCATGTGAGAGACTTATGCTACTGTGCCACTCATCCACACATATGCAAAACATAAAAGAAAACAGTTAAAACAGGCAAAATCAAGATCAGAAAGTTGTGTATCTAATATATACCATCCCACATCCTCAAGAATTGGATCTCAAGTGTCTGACTTCATCCTTTAATACGCCATGCCAGCAAATAAGGTTTGGCAGCTTAGATTCTATCAACTTGAGTTAGATATGGCATCGCTTGGCTAAGTGCCTAGGTTGTGTTCATCAGCATAATCCACCAGGATCATTTCTATCATCTTAGTCTCTTCTCTGTGATTCCAGCATCACAGAGGTACCAGGAGCCTCAGTCAGAAACTGTTGCCAAAAGACATCATTGGCTCCTGCTGGCACAGAAGGAATGGCGCGATCCTGTTCTTGATCTTTTGGCATTTCAATATCAGGAATTCTATTTGGACTTATATTCACATCAATGCCCAATGGCTTTTGCCTGGAGTCTAGATCAATGCAAATGGAAGATATTGCTGGACTGTCAACAGCATAAGTTGAAGATGCAGCCAGCTCGGGAGAGGAATGACAGTCTTGTGAAGGTGACATTGACATATGGCACTCAGGTGAGCAAGGCGGGATATTCAAATCAGAATCTGCAGAGGATGTTACCATTTCTGTAAGGACTGGGGAAGGTAACGGGGGCACCCTAACATCATGCAAATCTTCAGATGGAATTTGGTCAATCCCATGCAGAAACGTCTCCCAAAAAGTTAGGGATGAATCCAATTTTTCAACTTCTTCCAAGTTTACCAAGGGAAGACTTGAAGTGCTTGAAGTTTCTAGAAAAGTCATGCTGCTCTGGTTCTCCACCAGATTGCCTTCAGCATGCAAAAAATGCAAAGCTAAAGACCTTCTTTTCTTGTTATGAAATTCTAACTGTTCCATGACACTTGAGGGGCATCCAGGTTTCTGCAACAGCTGAGCCAAGGTGACCATCAACTGCCGCTGCCTGTGATCAATATTTAGTAATGTCTGCCGTAAAGAGCTGAGTTGATATTCATATCCCTGATTCTCCTGTTTATGCTTCTCTACTTCTGACTGAAGCAAAACCTTTTCTTGTTTCAACTTTGCAATCTCCTTTTCAAGATCTTGTCTTTCTAAATCAGTTAATGGAACTACATTTCCTTGACCTGAATGGCTGTGAATTGGCTTTCGCCTGTGTATATTCTTTAACAGATGTCTCTGTCCTCGAATGAACTCCTCATTGGCAAACTCCCACTGATCAGGATCAATCTTTCTGAAACCCTGCAAATTTCAAGAAAATGCCAAGCCAAAATATCTCAAAATAACTATCTTAAGAATTAAATTTTGACCAGAGAAAAACAAAATAATTAAGAGCCAATTTAACCCCCATCAAGTCCAACTATATTTTTCTTCAATCTAACTAGTTTTGTTTACTTAGCCTCCAAAAAGAAAAACGTCTCTTACTAGCCCTTGTGACACTAATTCTTCACCATTCTTTTTGCTTGAAATACATTGTTTGTCCATTCAAAAATATAAAAGGTCAAGAGATAAACTATTGAACACAGAAATACCACCTACAGTTTGGCCTCCCATTTTTTCACTTCCAACTAAGCAATAAAACACACATACACATAATTGGAAATATAGCAAACAAGAAAAGAGTTTAGCTCCAAGGAATGAAACTATAAATTTGACTTAAGAAATAGTTGGACAATAATTTTTATTTAAGCAAAGATCTTACATATGTATTAAGTTGCCTGATGAAGCTGGAGAAGTTGTTGTGCTTGAAATACTTTGGCAACAAATCTCTAGCAAACTCAGGTGGATTCCAAACAACAAAACTATGCCCCGTGTGATTCCAAGAAACAATAGAATTTGTCAAAGGGTCATCCACCATCTCATATGTCTTAAGTAGAAAAGGTGCCGGTGAATTAGAACTACCATTTGATCCATCCATCACAAATGATCAAAATATAAATTGACTTGAGAGGCCCACAATTCTTTGATCAATCTTTCCCTCCCTTGAGATCTAACAGCTGAATTTTCTTTCCTTTTTCCCCCCTCAATAACCCTTTACTCATCCAATAAATAACGATCATCAGTCAGAAAAAAAACAAAAACCCACACATAAACTAGAAGAGAAAAAAGAATCCCACAATCATCCCCCATCCAAAAACCAATCTTTCTTGATGGACCAACATCCAAAGAACAAATGAACCATAGAAAAACACGCCCAACAAATTAAACACCACTTGCTCTATACACACATAATCAACCGACTAAAATCTGCAAAACAATAACAGAGGAAAAGAAAAGAAGTAAAAACCCAAAAAATCTGTACCAACCCTTATGATTATGTGATATGTTTCCCAGATTGCAGGTAAAAAATTTCAAAAGAGGCAATGGAAATAGCCAACTTGAAAAAACACGAGGTCCTTGGAGAAAAAGAAACCCAAACCCGAATGGAGGAATTATATAGAGAAGAAAAAAGAAAACAGAATGGCGTATAATAGTCAAAATCTGGGCCCTTGACTATTGCCAGCATCAATTAAAGCCAAGTCGGACTTGACTTTTAACAGTTCTTGGAGGAAAAAACATTTGTTCTTAAAGATGGGACTTCAACAGTTTTGTTTCTATTAATGTTTTTCAACAAGATAAAAGTGATCATGGGGTGGCGTGGGCTGGGGAGTTTGAATTTTCAAAGATACTTTCTTTCATTTTGTGCGTTGAATTCAGCATCGAGGAGTAAACGGTAAACAGAGACGAAGTCCTTGAATTGTTTTTATGGACAAGAGACGAAAGGAAAACATCAGAGTGTATACATAAAAGGAGAAGAAAATACTTCTTGTTTCAATTTTGTTAGTTTATCATGCAACTTCTGTACCCAAAAAATAAATAAATACAATATTAGTAATGAAAAATAAGTCATAATATAAAATTTATTATTAATAACATATATAAGTGACAATAATTTTTATTTTGTGACTAATGATATTTTTCACATGATAAAAAATTTTATTTCATCACAATAGGAATTAATAGTAACAAGTACTAATATTTTAAATTGTTATCAATGATAATTAGTGATATTTATAGTGACAACTTAATAATAATATTATAATTTATAACAAAATTTTTATTATTACTAAATTGCCATAATATATGTGTTACTAATTATTAATAGTAACAACTTGAGCTTTATTCTTGTCGTTTATAAATATTATAAAGATGAAAATATAATTTTTTATCTCCTAATATAATGATTAGTTACAATTTTTATGCTATCATTAATTATTTTATTACTAATTTTTTTTGTTATAGTGATATTAATCAATCCAAAACTCAAACATAAATGTGTTAGTCGCAAGTGATTCTGTTTCGGACATATCTTTATATTATGTTGACCTCCTCGATCATTTTGTAGCGCATGAAGAGAATTTAACACGGACAACTTTTAACACGGGTAGAATATATATATATATATATATATATTGTTACAAAATGCAGATTTGAGTTTAATACCCAAACAAATGAAAAATCTTGAAGTAAATCCACTTTCTAATTGATGAGGTTGAAAGTTGTATTTAGTGAATTAGGTTATGTTTGAGCTAATTCGATCAAGGAGGTCAAATGATCCAACAACAATCTTTCTCGATGTTTGAAATCTGCAACAACAGCAATGCTAAACTAGCCGAGGTGCCCCAACGAAGGCATTTCGATGCTCAAGTTAGTTCTGATCGAAAGAAGGTAATTGAACAGAAAATTAAGAGCTTATAGTGTATTTGGCATTACCTGGAGATTGGCTGGCTGTGAGGTATTTATAACCTTCTCCTGATAGATGATGTGTCTAGTATGCCCTCTATCAAGTGTAAAGGGTTTTTGTCCTTACCTCGGTGTTATTGGTTATTTTCAATTCGGGTATCATTTCAAGTGGTATCATCTCCCAATTTTCAAGATAAACAGTACTCTAGGCAACCGCCTCCATGCTAAGGCTGATGGCAAAGTTGGTGACAAAGATTGTACCAGCTAGCACGCACCATTAATGCAAAGGCATGATGCTTGTCCGAACATTAAATGCGAAAAGAATATAAATCAAAGCCGAAATGAACACTCTGGTTGACAACCATCGAACAAATAAGGAGGTCAACTAGAGGGATGGTTACATGGATAAAGTGGTTTAAAGCCTCTCGTTAAGTGTGGTCAAGGGATATCCGCTCGACCAGACTACAATGGTTGAGTGATTTTGGCCCAGCTGGCTCTAGGAGCGACGTTGGGCCATGCATGTTAAGTGGGCTTGGAGGCCTTTTTTGAGGTCGAAAATTTGTTGGGTTAGGCCTGTTGAGCTATCCTATATCATAAGTCCCCCCTATTCGCGGTCTTGATCGAGCTTATTGATGAGCAAGAGCAGGGAGTAGATAACTAAATGACGGTTATGGTGGTTGTGATGATTTTGTGGTGGTTATATGCATTTGACCATGGTTCTGTCCTCTCGACTAGGATTTTTGAATTTTTTACCAGGATTTTTGATAATTTTTGCTCATTTAATGCATCAATTATATCACAGAATACAAAGCGCCAAAGGGCGGCAGTGCAATTATTACTGTTGCTTGGGTTCCTGTGTCCAAATGCCTATAAATATGGGGGTTGGATACATCCATTTACACTTTTGGTGAAATCATCTCTGGTCGAGTTCTTGTTTTTCAAGCTCTCTAAATCCTTCTTGTGGTTAAAGTTTTCAGGATATCTATTGTACGTTCTCTGCTTGTTTGATCTTTTCTTTCATTTTTCTGTGCGAAAATGTCTAGTACCTTAGATAGAGAAAACACTAGGTCCGAGGGTGAGCATTTCAAGGGAAACCTGGGGTTGAAAGTGTGTTTGAAACAACACATGAGAGTACTTATAGGGGCAAGGCTAACCTGAGTGAGGCGTTTGCATCATGCGGTTGACTATTCACACCAGACCACTATACCAAAATAGTTTCCAAGATATCCCCAGCCGACTAAGTGCGAATTAGGGAGATGTACCATATCCTTGAAGAATATGAGCTTTCGGTGCCTAGGGCTCGGGGTAGAATGCATTGACCTCTTAGGAGATGCATAATGGTGTTCGAGGATGGGTTGAGGTATAGCTTTAGGTTTCCTTTAGCCCAAGCAATAGTTGACCTCCTAGTGGGCCATGAGGTCTGCATAATGCAACTCCTTCCCATCTATTTCGCCACCATATATAGCTTTGCTGTGTTGGTGCACTTTTTCAACTAGCCAGCATCCTTTGCCAAATATTCCAACCTGTTTCATTTACCTATGTCCTGGAAGTCGGGTAACATAAAAGAGTTCGACTTTTATTACCTAATGGTGTACCCACGTCAAAGGTTCCTAGTAGCCCCTTCTTCCTCGTGTGGCCAAGAGTGGAAAAATACTTTTTTTATGTTTGAGGGCTGAGGGGTTTTAACATTTTGAGGGGATAGTAGTAGGGGCAAATGGAAATACCGGGGAACTAGACACTTAGTTGGCCTAACACCTTCATACGGGACCTGGTCGAATTTGGGCATTAAAGGCTATGATTTTGACCGACGAGAGGTGTATAGTGTTGACTGGCCTATTGCCAATCAAGCTCGACCTGCCCATAGCCGATTAACTAGGTAGAGATTTTTGTCAATTATGTTAACTGTATTTTCATTCTTTTTGCTCAATTCTAATGTCTTTATTTTATCTTCATTGGTAGCTTGAGAAGAGATAATGACCAAAAGTTGAGCAGAAGCTCAAGCTAGGGCCCTGAGGATTGAAGAGCGCTATCGAGCAGCTGCTGCTCGATGAGAGGCCCCTACAGCAAAGCTGGCCATCTCGACCTAATCGACTACCGCTCCCGATGCGCCTCAATTCGAACAGGCACATGAGCCCTAACCTGCTCAACTAGAAAAGCATGTACGAAAAAGCCTCGCAAATTGGGGTAAAAGGCAGATGACCAAGTAGAGAGGCTCAGCGCCCAAAGTGACAACAGGCAATAAGGGGAAACAAAAGGCTATGATAGGTTATGACCTTTTTGGTAAGATCGGTGATAGGGTGCTATTCCAACTTCCTTGATTGCCATCTCCCCATTTTGGCCTAACCTCAACATGGAGGTAACCGACTCGACCTCCATCCTTTATAGAGGGATGACAGGCGGTGACGCCTTTAAATGGATGATAACTGGGCTGTTCTCCGTAGTTCAACGTAAACTAATAAGCTTGAGTCAAGTCAGGGCCCTCAGGGTTTTGGCTTACCACTGTAATTTGGCAAGTATGAGGTTGGCTATTTCTTGTTGAATTGCTTTTCAATAGTTATATTATACACTGACACTCTTGTATTTCAAGTGGGCCAACTGATGTATAACCTCTTCCGACAGTCAGAATTAGCCTTAGCTGATCGGGAAGAGCTGCAAAGTGGAGGTGATGGGGAGACCCTCAAGGTTTAGCTCGAGTCTTCCCAACTCTGGGTTAACCAACTAACAAAAGAGGTTGCCGAGGTCAAGAAGCAGCTGAACTCCAAAGATCAACAACTTGTTTAGGCGATCTAGGAGATGAGTCAAATGGATTCCATAATAAAAAAAGCTCACTTGGACCTGCAGGTAAGCTATTCCTCAAGTTGAGTGATAAGTCGCGTAAAGGCAATCGAGGATGCACGAGAGGCCTTCACTCAATGACTCCCTACAGTGCACTGGGAGGTGGTAGAGCAATTCATCTTGAGCTCGGGCTTTTAGGATACAAGCGTAATTATGTCACTTGATGATGCTCGCGAGGTATTCCATAAAGTCGTCAAGTAGCTTAAGTGCCTAGGCTACGCTTTTTAGCCTAATGATAAGAGTAAGATCAGCCCTGCTCTCAATGAAAATCTGTAACCTTAACCCAAATCTAAGGAAGCCGAGGTTGACGAAGATGAGGAGAAGGACACTATAACCAATGCTCCTGCTGAGCCCATATTTGAAGCTCAACCAAAAAAGATTAAGGTCGATGTGAGGTTGGAGGAGTTGGCAAATGAATTCACTTTTGCTAAGGGCCTTATTGTCCAGCTGAAGGAGTAGCAGGTCGATGTGGTATAGTACGTGCTACGCTTGACTGATATATGAGTGATGTCATGAGGCCTTCTCGACTACTGCAAGCTATTCTGCCACTCGCGTTTGCATTATCAGAGCCCAATTCAAA
This sequence comes from Jacaranda copaia, assembly GCA_014898725.1. Classification (NCBI taxonomy): domain Eukaryota; kingdom Viridiplantae; phylum Streptophyta; class Magnoliopsida; order Lamiales; family Bignoniaceae; genus Jacaranda; species Jacaranda copaia. The sequence continues at coordinate 646,310 of JACGDI010005586.1, forward strand.
TTGGCCGGAGGGTGACCATGCCGGGTCTAACCAAAGTTGATGTTGGAGCTTGATGTTGTTTTCTTTCTTTCTTTCTTTCTTTCTTTCTTTTTGTAATAGAGTTGTAATGAATTTTCTGATGAATGAAAAATCCTTTCTTCCATCTATGTTGTTGAAATGAGTTTAATGCTTCTTGTCGAATGCAATTTTATTTTTGCCATAGCATGGGTGAATAGTTGACAACCTAGTTAGTTACCAATCTAATTATCAAGAGAATCTAACAATGTCGTCGTCGATTCTGCTTAGCATTGAGAGACGCATAGTTTTGCCAAAGTATGCTTAATAATCTACTTTAACAACTATATCGATTTTCACTACTTTATGGTCGACTTGCTAATTGACTACTAAGTCAATTATGTAGTTTTGCATAAAAAACCAAGTTTGTAGCATGTAGCTATTTTAGGTCAACTATGTGGTCAATTTTGAACTTTGATTTGGCAGCGTAAACCTACTTTTGCATCAACTGTGAGGTTGACTCAAAATTAAATGGGCAGCGTGAAGCTGTTTCTTTATCGACTATGAGGTTGATGCAAGACTTAAATGGTAGCATGGAGCTATTTATCAGTTGACTATAGGGTCAACTTCAATATTGGGTGGCAGCACGAAGCTACTTATCCGTCAACTATAAGGTCGACTTCAATCTTGTGTGGCAGTATGAAACTACTTAATTGTCGACTACGGGATTGACTTCAATCTTGTGTGGCAACATGAAGCTACTTATTCATTGACTACGGGGTCGACTAGGATCTAGGTGGTAGCATAGGGCTACTTATTCATTGACTATAGGGTCAACTTAAATATTGGGATGATCTAAAGTAGATACGACTGTACCAATGTAAAGAAATGGTCATACTATTGCTGGAATTTTATTCATATCAAAAAATATGTGGATGATTACAGTATAATGTTAGATGTAGAACTTCCTCGGGTTGATGGCATTCCACGAGTGAGGGAGTTCATCCTCCTCCATATTAGCAAGTCTGTAGGCACAATGCCTTGATACTTTTACAACGGTATGTGGTCCTTCCCATTTTAGGTCGAGCTTGCCAACATTCTTAGAGATTTCCACCCTTTTGAGTACAAGGTCTCCAACCTTAAAATGGCGTGGCTTGACCCATTTGTTATAATTCTTGGCCATCTTTGACTTGTAGCGTTGCATGGTGTTGTATCCTTCTTGCCTATGCTCATTGATAGTCTTCAGGTTGAGTTTTCTTTCTGATGTATTTTTGAGTGGGTGGAAGTGAATGGCTTGAGCCGTGTGTTGAATGAGCTCGGTAGGGATGACTACCTTGGACCCATAGACCAAACTATAAGGGCTATGACCTATGGCCATTTTGGGGTTGTCCTGTACGTCCATAGGACTCCTGAGAGGTCATCTGCCCAGCTTGAGCTGGTGTCCTGAATCCTGGCCTTCAAATGGTCAAGAATCATTCTGTTTGTTACCTCTATTTGGCCGTTCAATTGGGGATTGCCCACTGAAGTAAAGTGCTAAGTGATCCTTAAGGCTTCGCACCAATCTCTGGTATTCCTGCTCTAGAATTGAGTCCCATTATCTGAAATAAAGAACTTAGGTAGGCCAAAACAACACATGATGTTCTTCTAAATGAAACTCTTGATGGATGCATCTGTTTTCTTCGGAACAGATTCAACCTCGATCTATTTGGTAAGATATTCGACCACCATGATTATAGATTTTTGTTGAACAGTCGACTTCAGCAGCGAGCCCAAAATGTTGATCCCCCACTGGTCAAACGGCCAAGAAATTTAGACATTGACCTTGGGTGTGGTGGGTTGATGCAGCAGGTTTGAATGGACTTGGCATGATGTACACTTTCGAGCAAAATCCACTGAGTCCTTCAATAATGTTAGCCAAAAGTATCTATATCTGATTATTTTGTACACAAGGGATCTTCCCCCAAAATGGTTGCTATACATGCCTGCATGGATATCCTATAATACTTTAAGAGCCTAGTCGAAATCCAGACACCTTAAGGGCGGTCCCAAAATTAACCTCTTATACAATTAGCCATGCTCATCGAGCACAAATTTGGCATCTTGCCCTTGAAGGTGTCTAGCCTCATTTTTGTCCTCGAGGATTGTACCCTGGCTTAGGTATAGTTTGATTAGATTCTACTATGAAAGGACTATCTCCTCGATGCTTCCTACCAGGTTCTCCTCAAACTGACCGATTGATGGCCTATTGATGACCAAAAATATTATTATCCTGTCTCTCATGCCCTTAGTCGAGCTTGCAAATTTTGATAGGCCATCCGCCAACTCGTTCTTAGATCAAGGTACCTGACTGAGGGTGTTTTTTGAATGAATGTTGTAGTTTTCTAACCTCAGCCAGGTACCGGCTTATTGCGGAATCTTTAACTTTAAAATTTCCTTCAACCTATTCTGCCATTAGCTAAAAGTTTGTAATTGCAATCAGATGGTCAACTCCCCGGTCCAGTGCCATTCTCATTCTAGCGAGGAAAGCTTCGTACTCTACTTTATTATTCGTGATTGCATAGTTTAGTTTTATTGCAAAATTGTATTTCTCTACTACTGGGGATCAGAGAGCCACTTCTATTCCCCCTCCAACTGTGGTCGACTATCAATCGACATGTAAAGTCCAAACAAGAGAGGCTTCTCAATTTTTCTCTAAAAGTTCCACTCGTTTAGCAATGAAGTCAGATAGAACTTGTGCTTTGATGGTTGTTCTTGGCTAAAAGGTAATGTCCAATTCTACCAACTTGATGGCCTATTTAGTCAGCCTTCCAGATATGTCAAGCTTCGACAATACTTGTTTTAGTGACTGGTTGCTCAACATTATAATGACATGAGACTAAAAATATGGACGCGGCTTGCAAGCTGCAGTGACCAATGCCAAGGCAAATTTCTCGATCTCCATGTAATTATACTCCGATCCTTGGAGTGACTTACTACAATAATAGACTGGTCAATGGAAACCATCTCTAGTCGAGACCAAGATCGAACTGATCGATGCTTTGTAGATCACCAAGTATATCTAAAGTATCTCGCCCAGTTTAAGTTTTGCAAGCATATGGGGCGAGAACAAGTACTACTTCAATTTGATCAATGCCTGATCACATTGTTCACCCCACTGGAAACCCAACTTCTTGGTGTTTTTGAGAATTTTGAAGAACGGCAATCTTTTTTCTGCCAATCTTGCAATGAATCTGCCTAAGGTGATGATCCTTCCAACCAGCCTCTGTAGTCCCTGACTGTTTGAGGAGGAGCAATGTCGAGAATGACCTGAATTTTCTACAGGTTAGCCTCAATGCCGCGCTAACTGACCATGTAGCCCAAAAATTTACCTCTGCGAATGCAGAACGTACACTTATTCGGATTGCGCTTTAAACCAAATGCTCTTAAAATTGTAAAAGTATGATTAAGTTCGAGCAAATGGTCCTGGGCCTTTTCTCTCTTTACAATCATGTCATTGACACACACCTCCATCAACTTGCCAATTTTATTTTTAGCCCAAAAGATATAATCAAAAAGTAATATACCCCATTTAGAACAACAAAAGAGGTTTTATTCTTATCCTCGAGAGCCATGAATATCTGATAGTAGCCTTGAAATGCATCCATCATGCTCAACAACTCACAACCAGTAGTAGAGTCTACTAATAAATCTATTCGAAACAGAGGGTAAGGATCTTTGGGACATGCTTTATTTAATTATATAAAATTATTACACATACACCATTGCCCTCATTTTTTAGGACGAGTACAACATTACAAAGCCAAGAATGATATTAAATTTATATAATATAACTTGCATCTAAGAGTTTCTTGACCTTCTCCTCGATGATCTGAGTCCTGTTGACATTGAACATCCTTATTTTCTATTTGACCAATTTGTATGAGAGGTCAACATTAATGTGGTGCATAATCACATTGGGGTTGATTTCCAAGAGGTTGAATGCTTTTCAAGCAAAGACGTCAATATTTTTTCTCAGAAAATCAACCATAAGGCACTCCAGGTGGGGGCCTATATCTGTTTCAATACAAGTTGTCTTGTCAGGGTTTTCTTATTCTAGCTCGATAATTTTAAATTTCCCGACAAGCTCGACCCGGGTATCCTCCAACTTTCTCTTCTTATTGGCTTAGGTCTCCTCGAGTTTTGCTATTGAGACATCCCCCAAAGTCTTCACTTATTGTAGAATCTTTTGTTCGCTTGACTTGATCAAAATGTTGTAGCACTTCCAAGCTTCCTTGATTTTGCACAATAGTTCACATGTGCCCACTAGGGTCAAAAATTTGATCTTCATGTGGTAGGTCGACATGATAGCACAAAAATCACTTAGGGCTAGTCGGCTAATGATCACATTATAAGAAAATGGGGCATCGACCATCAGATAGTTGACCATCAAAGTACTTCTTTGGGGTGCCTCCCCGAATGAAGTTGATGAATCTTTCTGGAATAATTTTTGACCCTCCAAACCTGACCAGAGGGGTTCACGTTCGAACTTCAGCTGGCCTATGTTCATTCTTTTCAAGGTGAAGAGAAAGATGATGTTGGTTGAGCTGCCGTTATCGACCAAAACCTTCCTCACTTCAAAGTTGGCAATCTCCACCGTGACTACCATAGGACAATCAACTTTTTGGTCGATATTTTTTCCTTCAACGTAGGCCAAGTCACTATTACTGAAGGAAATAGACTCTGTGCTCATTGATAAATAGAATGTTATTTCAACGGGCAAAGCTTTGGTTGACTCTAGCCTCCTTTGAGTTTGCCTCCTAGCTGATTTGGAGTCCCCTCTAGTAAGACCTCCCATGATCATATAAATCACTCCTCGAATAGGTAGGTGATCTTTGTAGGTGGGTTTCTTTTCTTTATCCTTTTTCCTTTGGCTAACCAATCTTTCTCTATGGAGAATCCAATCGGTTTTACCCCCTTCGACCTACACATCCATAACTACATATTTCTTGAGATGGTCCTATCTAATGAGCCTCTTAATCTCGTCATGGAGGTTGAAGCATTCGTCAGTGTCGTGCCCCTTTTATTTGTGGAAGTGGCAATACTTCTTCAATTTTTTCATCGCTTCATTCTCCGCCAGCTTTCTCGATTGTTTGAGGAGATTGTCATGTTGAATGGTAAACAGGGCCTCTCTACTCAGAATGTTCAATGGGGTGTATTCATGGAAGTATTTTATAGGAGATCGACCTCTTTCATATTTTTGATCGTCTCTCTCTTTTTTCTTCTTATTGAACTCAGAGGTTCTAAACTTAAGCTTGTTCATCTCCTCTTGGGTCATGTACCTCTCCATTAGGTTGAGCAGCTCCTCCATTGACCTGGGGCGTTCATGCACCAATACATTGGCTTATTTCTTTCGTCTGAGCCTTAGAAACAGCATGTCGATTAGCAACTTGATCCTAGGGTTATCTATTTGAGGACCTCTATGTTGAATCTTGTGAAGAAGTCACAGAAGGACTCTCCCTTGTTCTTCTTGATGGTATAAAAGTGGGTGTAGGGGAGTTTTGCCTTTTTTCGGCTGGCGAACTAGTGTAAAAACTTGTCACAATGCTGATCATAGAAGTATATCAACGAGGGCTCCACTTCACAAACCAATCAAGCTCAATGCCCTAGAAAGTGGTCACCAACATCTTGGCACGGATATACTTATCATGCCTATGCAGCTGCATTATATGCTTGAACTATATCAAGTGCTTATTGGGGTCTATCGAACCATCATATCTTAGCAATCTGACCGGTGCTTGTGCATCAATAATAATGCACTAATTGATAATCTCCTAAATGAATGGAGAGCCTCTCTTTCAACGAGACCTCTGGGGCCCTCTGGATTAGGTGCTCTCTCAGTATTTCTCTTTGAGATATCATTGAGATATCTGTTTAATTGTTGAACTTAATAGGAAACTTCTTCCTACTCCTCTCGATTAGCTTGGTGGCATTTCGATCAAAATAAAGCTTTGCGCGCTCAACCCTATTACAGTGAAGCTCGAATAAGTCAAGCCATAAGGTCTACAAATTCTTCCATTGCCTCATGATAGTCGCATTTGGAACATTCGACATGATCATGCTGCGAGGCCCGATTAGGTCGAACGAGATCAATGGAGTTAGTAATTTTCTCTTTTAACTCCAGTTGTCTCCTCTCTTCCTGGGAGGGTTTGGGACTGGCTTCATGTTAGGTTGGTGGCTGCTTAGACTCTTGGTGACCATGATCATCTTTGGGGGACCTTTCTTTTGGTGGAGGTGGTTGCGAAGTAGCATTGCCAACTAAGGCTAGCATAGTGGTATGCCTGTTTAATGCGGCAAAAATTTGGGCAGAAATTTGAGCAGAGATTTACTCACTTATCAACTGCATCAACTGAGGCATGGTCAATGTTACTACTTGCTCCTGAGGGGTACTGGAACCTAGAGCATGTAAACCTTACTGGGGCGAAGGGGGAGATGGAGATATGGACCTCTTGTTATTGTCTCTCTCAAATATGGCTCTTTGTGTTTTAACCATTTTTTAGTTGCAATCTCAAATTTCCCATAGACAACGCCAAAATGATGAGGTTGCAAGTCATATTTAGTGAATTGTGTTTAGGCTAATTCGACTAGGGAAGTCGAAGGATCCAACAATAATCTTTCTCAAAGTTTGAGATCTGCAATAATAGTAAATGTCAAACTAATCGAGGTGCCCCTGATGAAGGTACTCCGATGCTTAAGTTAGTTCTGATCAAAAGAAGGCAATCAAATAGAAGATTAGGAGCTTATAGTATATTTGGCATTTCCTGGAGATTGGCTAGCAGTAAGGTATTTATAGCATTTTCCTAGTGGATGATATATCTAATATGCCCTTTATTAAGTGTAGAAGGCTTTTGTCTTTACCTCGATGTTATTTGTCATTTTTAATTTGGGTACTATTTTAGGTGACATCATCTTCTGGTTTCCAAGATGAACAATACTTTAGGTAGGTGCTTTCCTGTCAAAGCTAGTGGTAAAGACTGTATCAGCTGGCACGCACCATTAATGCGAAAGCATGCTGATTGTCATAACATTAAATGCGACAAAAATATTAGTCAATGCTAGAGTAAGTACTCTGATCGACAACCATCGAACAGATAAGGAGGTCGATCAGAGAGATGGTTGCATGGATAAAGTGGTTTAAAGCCTCTCGTTAAGTGTAGTCGAGGGATATCCGCTCGACCAAACAACTATGGTCGAGTAATTTTGGCCCAGCTAGCTCCAAAAGTGACGTTGAGCTGTGCATGTTAAATGGGCCTGGGGACCTTCTTTGAGGTTGAAACATGTTAGGTTGGGTGGGGTTTGTTAGGCTATCACGTATCACTAATTATTAAATAACAGAATATCTATATTCGGTACAATCCTAATGGCCACCAAAAATCTTTTCTACTAGATTTAAGTCCTAATCAGTTCATCAAATAAATAAATAAATATCTCTTCAAAACTTGCTTAGAAATTAAAAATTTTAAAGATTTATTAAATGTTAACCCCTTGATCATTTCATTATTTTGATCATGACAAAACTATACTCTCCTAAAATTATGTATTTTATATATTTCCATATTATCTACTAGAATCTATTTACGCGTTGAAACTTATCTTCCATAATAAAAGATCTCGTAAAAATTCTAGCTTGATTCACAACTCTCTAACCTAGGAAAGAATTCACATCATGCTATTATTATTAGTATATCCACAATTTATGGAATTAATGCATGTTTACTTAAATATTATGCTATTAATCATACACATTTTGTGATTAAGTATTGCTAATTCTTTACTCTACGTGTGTTTTTGAATCAAATGAAGCTTACCTTCGATGGACCTTGAAAAGATGAGAACAAAACAGTTTGTGTCTAGAAGGAGCTAGTGGTGAAAAGGGACGGGAGTCATACCTGCTCTCGATAGACCCCATGAAGAGAACAAATCAACGCTTGGATGCTTTAAGGACCTTTAGGTGAAGAAATCAATATGGTGGTACTGTCTAGAATCTTGTGCAATGTTCTTAGTTCTAGTCTAAAAGAATAGACTAGAGCTTACCTTATAAAATGGCAGCAACTTGTGCATTAGTCCATAAAGGTTGTGCAAGTGAATCTAGCAGAAGTTTCCCTAGGCATGTTCACAAACAGCTAGTTTTATAGTGCTCTAAAGTCTGTCTTATCCCATTTGGGATTCTAGTTTAACTCTTTGTGAAGAGCTAATTTTTCACCTACTAGGATATTCCTCATTCTTTACTTTTCTTACTGTCAAATTATTATTATTATGTGTAAAAATATTCTTACATATTAATTAATTTGACAGGTTCAAAATTCTAAGTGGAAACTTAAGTAGAAAAGTAGGCTTGCTTACCACTATAAATACTAATATTTATTACAATTTTATCGCTTTATCTTTCACTAGTCTGATTGGTAGTTGAACTGATTTTTACAAATTCCAGTCAGTAACTAAAATAGTTTTCTACAAAAGACTTAAACTATTTTGAGAGGTTAAAAAGAATTTAGTGATAAACTTCCATTGCAATAAAATTTCTTAGGCTCAATTCACACCCCTCTTAGGCATATAATCACTCTCAATTGATATCAGAGCACTTATTGTCTATATTGTGGTGTCATTACCAGAGTAAAAGATCCTATGGCCACTAACACTCTTGATGTCTTTGCAGAAGCACAATCGCTCAACTAGCCTCTGCTGTTTGATGGTTCCAACTATGCTATGTGGAAAAATTGAATGCAAGAATATATAATTGCCTTGAATTTTGATATATGGGACGTGGTTAGTGAAGGGCTGACAGTTTCAACAAAATTAGTTGATGGATAGATGGTTCCAAAGGAGCAACGTGAATTTATCAATGATGATAAAAAGGCCATCTCAAGGAATAAAAAGGGCAAAACTATTTTGCCATACATTCTCACCAAAGAGGAGTACAACCAAGTCAGTACATATGCTACAACAAAAGCAAATATGGGAAATGTTACAAGTAACCTATGAAGGTACCAACTAGGTTCGACAAGAGAGGATTGCTTATCTCATTCATAAGTAAGAAATGTTCCAAATAAAACCTGATGAAACCATTAGTCAAATGTACACGTATTGTATGAAAACTATAAATCCTATGTTCACACTTGGTAAAACTATAAACGAAGATAAGCAAGTTTGGAAGATCGTTAGATCACTTCCCAAAGAATTGATGCCAAAAGTTATTGCTATTCAGGAAGCTTGTGATCTTAGCAAGATAACCATGGGTGAACTGATTGAATTTCTTACATCCCATGAGATGATGTTGCTAAATAAAGATGAAGGCTCAAAAACAAAAGCTAAAAAGAATATTGCTTTTAATACCTACCATGATTCCTATTCGAAACTTCAAGAAGATCTTGATAAGGACTAAGTTGAGGATGAAATCATTTTGACTTCCCAAAGATTAAAGCAACTGACAAACCTCAAAAGAAAATTTCAAAACAACAAATCAAAACTAAAAAGAACCAGCTTAAAAACTCAAAGTACAGAACTACCTCATTGCTACGAATATAATGAAATCGGACATAGAAAACAAAATTGTCCCTAATTGAGAAAATATGAAAAAGAAGCCAAAGCTAAGGCGATGGCAACCACATGGGATAAATCCAACGGTGATCAATTTGATAGTGGAGAGAATTCCTGCATGGAAAATCAAGAAAGTATCTCTTTATGCTCTGATTATGATTCCAGTGATGAAATTGACATTGATGAGGATGTGCAAAAATTGCTTAAGCTTTAAAAAATTTGTGTCAAAATGCTTGTTGATAAAAATAAAGCTTTGTGAGAAAAAGTAGATTGTTCGCAAGAAGAACTAGATAAGGCACATAAAGATAAGTATGAAATGCAAATGGCTAAAAATAAAGAAACTCTTGATGCTGAATGCACAAAAAAAAATGAATGATTGGCTCATTAATGAGAATAATTCCTAGAAGAAAAAACTGAAAACATGAGCCGTGAAATCAAAGAAAAAATTATTGTTGATGAATACTTGCATACTGAGAATGATCTAGGTGAATGTTCCACAAGTGTTAAACATATACATATGTATGTTGCACTTAGATATAATGCTAAAAAGGATCAAAAATTTAGAAACCTCATGAATAAGAAAAATACCAAACAGGTTTCAACAACTTCTAGAATAAATTTTAAACCAGTTTAAAAAACCTGCTTTACTTGTGGTAGATCTAGTTATGTAAATTATAAATGTCCGATTGAGAAACTCATTAGTACCAAGTTTATTTGGGTAAGGAAATTATCTACTACTAACCATGAAGGACCCAACATAGTTTAGGGACCTAAAACAAACAGATTTCTTATAGGTTCATGCTAAGGAACATTCCTGAAAATAGAAGTGGTATTTGGTGGATAACAGATGTTCTAGGCATATGACAGGGGATGCGTCCATATTCCTTAAACTTAACAATTGTTCTGTAGGAAATATTCTTTATACAGAAAACATGAAAAGGATGCATAATAGATAAATGTACCATTGGTAAGTAGACTAGTGCTTCTATTGATAATGTATGGCTTGTTGAAGCTTTAAGCATAACTTGCTTAGTATCAGTCAACTATACGATGAAAGTTATGAGGTTAAATTTTGTCCTTCTCACTGTGTTATTAAGAAAAATAAGAAACTAGTTTTTATTGCTACTGGGGATGGAAATGTTCATTATATAACCCTTAATCATTTATCCTGTCAAAATATGGAGAGTTTAGCTATTTCAGATGAAAAATGCTATAAATGGCATAAGAGATTAGGCCATGTAAATATGGAACTCAAATCTCATCTCACAAAGAGAGATCTTGTCAAAGGGATACCAAAGTTAAACTTCTCCAATGACAGGATATGCAATGCATGTCAAAAGGGAAAACAAATCTGAACATCTTTCAAATCAAATAATGAGGTCACAACTTCCAAATCAATAGAATTTCTACATATTGACATATTCGAACCTATGAAAATCGCTTCCCTTGGAGGTCAAAAGGATATGTTTGTCATAGTAAATAATTATGCTCATTTTTTGTGGGTTCTATTCCTTGCTCGTAAATATGATGCTCTAAATACTTTCATTCCATTCAATAAAAGGGTTTAAAATGAAAAGGGTTACTTCATTAAGAAAATTAGAAGTGCCCATGGAAATGAGGTTAATGAAAGAAATTTTACTTTGTCTTGTGAAGAACATGATTACATTCATGATTTTGTTACTCCTAAGACTCCCCAACAAAATAAAGTAGTTGAAAGGAAAAAATGAATTTTGCAAGAAGTTGCTAGAACTATGCTTAATGAATATGATCTTCCAAAATTCTTTTAGAGTGAAGCCGTGAATATGGCTTGTTATGTGTCAAATCATGTTTTCTTAAGACCATTTTTGAGAAAAACCACGTATGAACTGTGGCACATTAATTCCAAATATTTCTTATTTTCGTATCTTTGGTTGCAAATGTTACATTCTAAATGATAGAGATTATTTGACAAAATTTAATTCCAAAGTTGATGAAGCTATATTTGTTGGTTACTCAATGCATAATAAAGTTTATCGTGTATTTAATAAGAGGAAAAGAACTGCTCAAGAATCCATGCATGTTATGTTTGATTAAACTAACTCATCTTGTGCCATGGAAACCTTGAGCAAAAAAGTTGCAAGATTCAAAGAATTAGTCAAGATTTCAGATCCTAAGCCATCAACATCAAATCAAAGGGAATTGGAATTATTTGAGAAAACAATTCCCACTGATGAATATGATTCTAGTGAGTCAGTAAAAATGATTAAACAAAGAACCAAAAGATTTAAATATGCTTCTAGTCACCCTACTAACAGAATCATTAGAGATCCTCAAACTGGAATAACTACCAGATCCAAAGCCAAACTAATTCCACCAGATGAATCCAACTATGCTCTCATTTCAATGATTGAACCTAAAGATGTCAAAGAGGCTATAGTTAGCAATAAGGCATTAACTATGACGAAATGTTTGCTCCAGTTGCAAGGTTAGAATCAATTAGAATGCTTCTTGTCATTACTTCTCATAAAAAGTTTTTTCCCTATCAAATAGATGTAAAAAGTGATTTTCTAAACGGATTCATAAAAGAAGAAGTTTATGTTGAGCAAACCCTTGATTTTGAAAATTAAAATAATGATCTGCTTTGTCAAGAGTTTGTTGAGAAAATGAAATGGGAATTTGAGATGAGTTTAATGGGACAGCTCAACTTTTTCTTGGGACTTCAAGTAAAGCAAATTCAGAAAGTAACATTCATCTTACAAGAAAAGTATACAATGAAGTTTCTAAAAAAGTTTGGAATAAGTGAATGCAACCCTGCAACCACTCGCATGAATACAAATACCAGACTAAAACTTGATGAGGACTGTAAAAGTGTAGATGAGAAAGTCTATAGAGGTATGATTGATAGTTTACTTTATTTAACTACTAATCGTCTAGATTTTATGCTTTCAACATACTTATGTGCTAGATTCCAGTTTGATCCAAAGTAATCCTATTTGAATGTTGTTAAAAGAATATTGAGATATCTTAAGGGAACATCTAATTATGGCTTATGATATCCACATTCTAAATCTTTTAATTTCATGAGCTATTTTGACACGGATTATGTTGGATGCAAGATAGACAGGAAAATTACCAATGGTGGTTGTCAACTACTAAAAAATTTCTTGGTTTTATGGTGCAATAAAAAGCAAAGCACAGTTGAATTATCCACAACTGGGGTGGAAAACATGGCCTTGCGTAATTGCTGCACCCAAGTATTATGGATGAAACATATTCTACATTATCTTGGTATTAATATGTCATGCGTGCCTATTTTATGTAATAATTTTAGGGTTGTAAATGGATATTTAAAAATTCGTTTACCATTTGTATTTGTATCCATTTATATACAATTTATCTGCATATGTTTAAGCGAATATTATCCTATTTGATTAGTATATATTCGATTATAAATGGATACGAATATGATAAATGTGTATCTGATCCATTTAATATCCGCTCTGAATATATATTTATTAAATAATATATTATTTATATTTTTTAATAAAAATATCATAATTCATATATGTATATTTATGTATATTATAATTGAAGAATTGGAAAGAAAAAAGAATAAATTTAAAAAATTATTATAATATAGAGAAAAAAATTGAAGAATAAAGTTAATCAACATAATTATTGTTGGTTGATTTTATAATTAATATTCTCCAATGCCATTATTATTGTTAATAAGTACTAGTAATCAATTATAAAATCAATTATTAATTAGAAATTATGCTATTTGTTTGATTGCTTTCTTTTTAATAAAATGATATAGTTCCTTCTATTAATTAAAATATGTATTTATTATAAATTCAGAGATTCATGTATTTGGATATTTGCAAATAGATATCTATATAATTATCATCAAATATGAATATAAAAAATAATTTGAATTCAAATAACTTTAATAAAATATGAATAAATTTGAATAATTATAATCAAATATAGATATATCAAAATTTAATCGATATCCGACGGATTCAAATTCGGATATCATTTTTAAATATCCGCCAAATCTGTATCCGCATCCAAATATTCAAAAAGTTAAATAAATACAAATATAAAAATAGTGTATCCGATCTATTTAATATCCATTTACACCCTTAAATGGTTCCAGTGGTATTAGTATTTTTAAAAATTCAATCCTACATCATGCACAAAACACATTGAAATTAAACATTATTTCTTGCGTGATCATTTGAATAAAGGTAATATATCAATTGATTTTATTTCCACTGAAAATCAGCTTGCAGATATTATTACCAAAGCTTTGGGAAAAAAAAATTATGTGCATTAGAGAAAAATTAGGAATTAAATCAAAATCTGATTTTGGCAGGATTCATTAATTTATTTAAATTTGGCAGTTATTTCTTTTTGAAAACCGCATGGTAATGTGTTATATTTGTCCTCTTCCATTACCATTTTTATTCGCAAATTTCTCTGTCATTATGATTAATAACTACCTTGGTTTCGAAAAATACAATTTTCAAAGCCTTCTTTACTGTTTAAATAGATTCATTGCATTCCTTCACGCGTCAAAAATCATTTCTCGTGTTTTCCTTCTTCTTCCAAGTTTTACAACATAAAAAAAGTTCTTTTTGTCTTCATGCTTCAATTCTTCTAAAAATGCCAAAGAGAGGAAGCTCCCAATGAGCTAGACCTTCATCATTGAAGAAAAGGAAACTTCCTTCATCATCCTTTGAACCCGCTTCTCTCAAAGTATCTGAAGCCCCTCTTTGCAAAAAGGGTACAATGACTCAAGCTCTGATGATGAGAAATCATCTTCCTCTAATAAACATGAGTTCTTAGGATCTGAGAAACCTGGTATTAGGGATACCCCCATAGGTTCTCCTAGGAGACCAAGTGGTTCAAATGAGGAACTATCAAGCCTTAAATACTTTGTTCCAGTTAATCTTGAAGAAATTATAGATTCGAACTTTGGTAAGGCCCCATTTTCTCTCAAATTCCATTATACTAAAGCTAAAAATTATTTTCATCAAAAGATTTCTAGCTAAAATTTGAGTAGAGGAAGAGCAATCAATTTTGATTCATTGCCAAAATTACCTACCATTGATCTTGTATGTAATATGAAATGGGACAGTTTTATGAAACTTGACGAAAGTCTTATCCATATGTGGTGAAGCTATTTTACTCAAATTTTACCCTAATTGAATCTGAAAATGATGTTTCCACTGAATCGTATGTGTTTGGGAAAAGAATTGTGTTGTCTTCGTTAAAACTAAACTTTATACTTGATCTTCCTGATGATGGTACTAAGTTTTTAAATTTTGGAGACTTGTCTAAAGCTGATATTTCCTATAATAAAATTACCAAAATATTTTGGGGTAGTAATCAATTTGCTTTATTTGGTAGGATTGCTTTAAACAAATTGAAGATTGAACATATTCTACTCCACAAAATACTCGATTGTACTGTTTTCTCCTTTCTAGTATCTAGTGGTGGTCACTTCACTAATACAAACTCCATAAGTCTTTATGTGATGGCTAAGGCTATTAGGCAAGAATCGGTCAATATTGGCTTCATTATTCTAAAATACATGGTATATTCCTTCTTCCCTACTCCTTAATCCTCACCCACATCTTTAAACATGAGAGAATTTTTCCTATCAAAAGCTTGGATTGAAGGTGAGCGTGATCATAAAACCTTAGACCTGGCTAGCCTTAGAAAAATGAAAATCCAATATACTAAGGACAATGAATGGTTCAAGGGTGTTAGTAGAACCCCTAGCAATATCAAGCTTCGTCCTAGAAAATCCAAACTTCCAGTATCTATTAGCTCAAAATCTGAACAATCCAATCCTATTCATCCCATTTCCATTAAAACACTGAGAAGGGCTCAAGGGAGAGTTAGTAAGGTGGATACTGGGCTTGGGACTAAGATAGATGATCTTAGTAAAGCTATAGAAACTTTAGCAAGATGCATGAAAACCCTTCTTGATTCCCTGGATTACAAGCTTGAGTGTCTTCTTCGCAAATCTAGTTGCACTCATACTAGTGTGGTTCGCCTAAAGGAGAAAGTTAGAGCTTATTTGAATGTTTCTTAGGTCCTTTTTGATGATGAAGGGGGGAATAGTGTAGTTGGTGTAGGTGAAATTTCGAATCTAGAACTTTGAAACTCTTGTTTTTTATATGCTACTGGAACTTTTATTTTGCTTGTTGGAACTTATTCTTATTTTTATCCATTCTGGCTTGTAAACTTTTATTTTAGATTATTAACTTTTGATGGCTAGGCCTATTGAATGAATGATATAAATGACAAATTATCTAGTATCTGCTGATATTTGTTGTTTCTCTAGTTTCTTGAGTACATAAACAGGGGGAGCACAAAATCACTCTTAAATAGGGGGTGTAAAAACTGGTAGAACTACGCACATAGACAGGGGGAGCTCAGGTGATATCCTTCCTTTCTTGTTAAATTTTGTCATCATAAAAAAGGGGAGATTGTTAACCCCTTGATGATTTCATTGTTTAGATTATGACAAAACTATACTCTCCTAAAATTCTCCTAAAACTATGTGCTTTATATCTTTCCATATTATTTGCTGAAATCTATTTACGCACTAGAACTTACCTTCCATAATTAAAAGATCTCATGAAAATTATGGGTTGATTCACAACTCTTTTACCTAGGAAAGAAATCACATCATGATGTTATTATTGGTATATCAGCAATTCATGGAATTAATGCATGTTTTCTTAATTATCTTGTTTCTTTATTTGATTCCAACAGGTACTTACATAAATAAAGAACTTATAGCCGTTGGATATAAGAATATAAATGTAAGAACATGCAGCATTATGAAGTATGAATCACTTAGTCGAGAAAGAACTTTGTTAAGTGTCTTGAGGAGTTATGTGATACTCTTATTTACATTTTGTACTTAAATGTTGCTAATTTCTTGCTCTACGTGTGCTTTTGAGAGACCTTGTGGTAAAGATGGTCAAGTAGAGCTTGCCTTCAACTAACCTTGAAAAGATAAGGACTAGGTGGTTTGTGTCTCGAAGGACCTAATAGTGAAAAGGGATGGGAGTCATATTTGCTTTCAACAGACCCTATGAAGAGAACAAATCAGCACTTGGTTGCTCTAAGGGCTTTTAGGTTAAGAAACCAATAGGGTGGTATTGTCAAGAATCTTCTACAATGTTCTTAATTTCAGTTTAGAAGAAAATGCTAGAGCTTGCCATATGGAGTGGCAACAACTCGTGCATCAGTCCATAAGGATTGTGCAAGTGAATCTAACAAAAATTCTCTCAGATATATTCACAAACAATTGGTTTCACAATGCTTCAAAATCTGTCTCATTCTATTTAAGATTCCGATTTAGATCTTTGCAAAGAACTAGTTTTTCACCTTACTAGGGTATTTCTAATCCTTTACGTTTCTTGCTGTCAAATTATTATTATTATTTGTAAAAACATTCTTACCTATTAATTAATTTGACAAGTTCAAAATCCTAAATGAAAACTTAGGTAGAGGAATAAGCTTGTTAAACCTCTATAAATACCAATGTCTATTTTCTACTATTTTATCGCTTTATCTTTCACAAGTCTGATTGATAGTTGAACTGGTATTTAAGAATTTCAGTCAGTAACTAAAACAATTTTCTACAAAAGACTTAAACTATTTTCAAAAAGAATTTTGAGTGAGAAACTTCCACTGCAATATAATCCCTTAGGCCTAATT
>JACGDI010005586.1:663659-684846 GCA_014898725.1 Jacaranda copaia
CCCAAGCATATAATCACTCTCATTAAAGTATTATGTATATCTTACAGCTCCGCTTAAAAAGAAAAAAAAAAGATGTTTTTGTTTTTTGTTTTTTTAATATAGTAAAGTTTATAGAGAATAAAAAGGTGGTTTTTCATTATTCAAAAGTGCAAATTCAATGTCAATTTTTGGACATTCCAGAATAATTTTCTCATTTCCTAAGATAATAATAATATGACAACATTAACTTGTAATTACTACTTCTAAAGCTCAAAAATATAAAAATACACAAAACTTTCACTTTTTCAAACACTGTTAGTTTTCATGCCCAACAACAAAGTGATCAAAGAGAACACACAAAGAAGGTACATATATTTTATAAAGACTATATACAATTGCTTGATAAATATATATGATGCTACTCAGTACTTATTATATGCATACATGTTGATCAGTTCTTTGAAGCATGCCATTCTCCTCCCTCTCTGTGTTTGAGAGGGATGAATCAGAATATGGGCCATTTGTGGACATGCTATGACTTACACTGGGATGCTGCTGCCAGAAGTGGTTTCTTATGGCCTTGTACTTCAAATCAGCAGTCGAAAAACCGGGATCCGAAAGCAAGTCCTGAACAGCAGTTCTACCTTCCAGCATGCTCACCACTAGGGACATCATTGGCCTCAGAGTTGGGGCTGCATTGGTGCATAGAAGGGCCACATTCAGCAACACCATTGCCTCTTCTGATGAGTAGGCTGACCCCAAATCCGGGTCAACTAACTCAAGTAGACTACCTCTTTCTTGCAGAACGTAAGCCTGATGAATAAGTCAAAGGTTGTAAATATTGTTTATACATGAAATCGTTAAACAAAGGGATAACCGTATAAGGAGTAGAGAAGTGAGAAAATACCCAGTCAAGAAGGTAGACAAAATCTTCTTTGGGCCTATAGTTGGTGTTGCTTTTACCGCTGACTATTTCCAGTGCAACTACACCAAAGCTGTAAACATCTGCTTTGTTAGTCAGGTAGCCACGCATTGCATACTCTGGAGCCATGTATCCTCTGCAAACCAAATCACAAATGATAAGTCAGTGGTAAAGTTTATTTTCAGTCGTCAAGGAATACATATTGTAGCAGAAGTTAAGGTTTAATGTATCAGATAAATGTTTTGTAAGAAAGAAAACATATATAGATCTGAGTGTAAAATTTTGATAAAAAAACGAAACTTACATAGTCCCAGCGATCCGGGTGCTAATATGGGTCTTGTCATCCTCATTAAGCTTTGCCAGGCCAAAATCAGATATTTTTGCATTCAGATCTTTGTCCAGCAAAACATTACTAGTCTTGATGTCTCTATGGACTATTTTCACTCTGGACTCTTCATGGAGGTAAGCTAAACCTCTGGCTATTCCAAGGCAGATTTTTCGCCTTGTCTGCCAGTCTAACTTCAGTTTTTGGGTTGTATTCTTTCCTGTAAGAATAGAAAAATAAGACAGTAAGATTATTGTTGTAATTCAATGGGTGCATAAGATTATTGCATTATCTTGGCAAATTGGAAATCAATTCTCACCGAAAAGAGCGCGAGATAGACAATTATTTTCCATGTACTCGTATATCAAAATTAAGTGATTTCCTTCCACACAACAGCCATAAAGCTTTACTAGATTTGGGTGTTGCAATGCGGATATCATTCCTATTTCATTAACAAATTCACGTGTTCCCTGTTTGGACTTTGAGGAAAGCTGCTTCACTGCTATTATAGTTCCATCTGACAACAGACCCTGTATCATTTCAGACAGGAATAAGTTTGCATTTTAATATAATGGGAGAAGCTCACAAGTGGTGAGAATATGCGGATTGATTGCAATGTGTAATAAAGAAAATTATATTACCTTGTAAACTGAACCAAAACCGCCCTCACCAATCTTGTTTGCCGGATCAAAATTCTTAGTTGCGGCCTTGATCTGTCTTAACGTGAATAGCCCTGTTTGTAGATCAAGGCCTCTGAGCTCTGTTCATGGAGCAATAATAAGTGTCATCAGAAAATCAAAGCTGAAATATCTTTCTTTGATATCGCATGAGCTCCTACTCATTATTTGATTCATATTTGTCATATTGAAGAGTTTTTGTATAATTACATCATCTTTAAACATGAAATGAGAAATACTGCTGGATAAGTGGAATTTTGGAGAAGGCAAATATGTGAAAATTTGCATCTCAATATTACATATCTATAAAACATAAATTACTCTCTGCAGCTACGGACAATTTCGAGAGCTTGGGGAAGAAATGAAAAAATGATCTTCCCAAGGGCCTCCTGGACACTGCCAATACATCCTCGGAATCCATAGTATAATAGTTGTTCAATACTGTAGAAATCTATTTCTGGGATTACCAAAATTTTATAATAATTTATCTTCTAACCGGCTTATGATTCTTGCTCCAATCTTCACTAGCAATCAGAAATAATCATGCCGGAACTTGAGCAAACAGTAACCTTTTGGAAAGAGTTGTACCTTTATCTGTGGAAATTTTGCTTCCAAGATAGCCTTTCTTACACAAGATGCCCAGAATCAGAGTTAATAAACAAATTGCTCCAACTATTGTCCCAGCCACCATAGCAGATCTAATTTTTTTGTGATGAACTGGAGGCTTAAAATCTGCGACAAAATGAGTGTTAAAGGTCTATCATATTCAAGATTTAAGTTGCATCTTACTTCATAAGATATGATGAACTCACTCTCTCTTCTCTAGTTATGAGTTATAAATTTCCCTTACTAGAGCAACTGAATGGTGAACATGTAACTAAAACTTGACATGAAGGTGGTCGGAATAGCTCCACCAGTAATATAATCAGAACAATGATAATTTTCAATTGCTATGGTCTCAGCCCACTTTACTGACCAGAGGGATACAGAAAGAAAACCTTCTATAACTATGTGATATGGCACATGAACTCACTCCAAGAAAATTAAGTACAACCTCTTACATGCAGCTTGTGAAAATTTTAGTACACCACACAAGCAGTTGAACATGAGGCCGTCTTTTAATAGTGAATGTTCAGTTCAAACATGCAAGAATTTCATGGGCAATAAACAGTTTTTACTGATGGATGTCAGTTAAACACTCATCACCTACTCCCCAGCCGTGTATTTGATTTAAGAAAACCTATAACTTAATTATGCTGCAGATTCGCACCCATGAATCTTTAGATGAAAATACTCTTGTTCTATATCATGATGGCAATGTCATTGCTAACAAATTTGTTATCTGCAGCTGGTAGGAGAAGGCAAAATGAAATGATTTTGAGAGCAACATAAATGCTCTCTTCCAGAGTAATGCTTTTTTGCTCTGTAAATTATTCTTTAAATTCTATGAAAAACAAAAACACAACTCTGGAAGTAACCAAATCTTTTTCTATGAACCAAATCAGAGGGACTAGATCATTATATCACAATTTAGGGATTTTATCACAAAACAAAGTAGCAAAAGTTAGACAAGAATCAAGAAATTATGTTCGTAACATAAGAATCAACAACATACTAGGATCTACTGATATGGCTGATATCAGAGGGCCATAAGTTCCTCTCCGAGGGATGCCAGTGGTCCCTCTTCCTGCCCAGTAAAGATGGATCTTCAGAGTGTGGCTTGTTACTTCTGCCGTGAAAGTCTTTACGAGGGGCTTACCAGGCCCACCAGCCTCAGCTGCAATATTAAAATCCTTTAAAACCAACTTTCCCTGCATTCATCATTTGTACAGTACATTGTAAGCAGTCCAGCATGATAACACATTTCAGCAATGACATGTCTGTGTGAACATATCTGTGCTGCATTATTACCTGCAAATAGACGTTGAATATGCGTTTTCCAAGGCTATTGAATGAACTATCATTTGTAAACACAATTTCCGCAAAGTGGAGTTTCACAGTGTAGTTTCCATTCAGGAGACAAAGGCCATAGTAAGTGAGGGAGAGGGGAGACATGCGTGCAGTTCTGTAGAGTTCTGATACTGGTGCAGTGGCATCATACAACATAGAAACATTGGTCTCTATGTAGTTGTCAGAATCAAGATCATTGTCCATGAAGTTTCCTGTGCTGCTAAATGCCCAGTTCTGCCTCCAGTAAAACATTGAAGCACCTCTGGCTTCTAAATCGGCTTCATATGTTGTATTGTTAGGTATATTCACTTCCTTGCCACCGCAATTAATGTGCAATGAGTAATGCTCTGTCACATAAGATTTATCTTGACTTACTCAAATTGTAGCAAAAATTTAGAAACTTGATGGAACCAGCAAATAATAGGCAATTCATTTTTGGGGTGTCTTAAAAGAGCGCAAGACAAAGTGTCTGTTGCCTCTGAAGTTCTCATTTGCAGATATAGAGCGATTGCATTTTAACTATTAGAGGATCTTAGACTTTGATCACATTATCAAATAACATCCCACATGTAGATGTTACCTCAAGTTTTGAGACTTAGATTTCCCATTTAATTCTTTATATCCATAGAATCACATTTGCATTAAAAATACGCATGCAGCAGCATGATTGAAAAACAGGATAACATTCTTCCATAGAAATTAACATCTTTAAAGTTTAATTTTATATCCGCAATGGATGACTTGCCCACTCTCTTACTCAAGAAAATGTAAAATATATCAAAGGTCCCCACAATAAATACTCAATTTCTAGCAGAAAATGTTTTTCCTATCACTGTCAGTGATCATTGATCATATCCACATATTATAGGTTACCATAAAATAGAAGCAAAGTGAGAAACAGAAACCTAAGAACTTTATCCACCACAGCAAACTCAAAATTTAACAATAGCTTACGCTGATCTTTTGGATTTGGACATGGAAACTCTTGCTTCATACATGAGTGTACACTACCAGTATACCAAGAATAAATAAGATTATTGAAATGATCAAACTCAACAATCCATCTCAATAGTCATAATTATCACTTAAAACATAAAAAGTGCTAAAATCATACAGTTTACTAGCTGCTGATGAGTAGCTCTCCACCAAATTTCTGAAGCAAATAAGCACAACATTTTGATGTCACATGGCAAATTCATAAAAAACAAAAATTGTTCAGTTGAAAATCTACAACATACTTACACACTCCCTCGTGGGCATTCAATCATTGATGAGCTTTCCGATGTAAAATTGTTATAAGAGATATCTCTGTATTTGAAATAGCATACATAGACAATATGAGAAGCAATGTTATACTTTGCTAAAAAAAAGGTGAGCAAAATTTGTTATTTACTTAGTTGAAGTGGGTTGAAATTACTTCATATAATATAAAGTACTTTTTTCTAACAAAATACTTGCTAAGAAATCATGTAGCACAAACATTTGAATCATATTAGGTGTGCCATATTGCTTTAACCATAAGCCATATTAGATGTCACAACCTAATAAATATAGCAAAACATTGTCTTTCAGCTGAAACTAAAATGAGACACAAGTATGTGTGATTTAAGATACTTACACATTCTTGTTTCTTTCTAAAATCCACAGTGGAATTTCTCCAGTTAGTCGATTTCCTGTCAAATACCTATGAAACACAAATGATAGTTATTAATTTAGCATCAATATACTAAAGAAGTAGAGAATGAAGATATGGAAATTTGAATCCAAAGAACGCGAAAGAATATATACTTACAGAAAATCAACTTTTGCAAGATGGACAAATGAACCTGGAATTTCTCCAGTCAAATTATTGAAACTAAGGTCCCTACATTTACAAAGCTCAATGTAAGATTTCATTTAGCATCACATGTAGTAGGCTATCAGACAATGCATTAAGCACAACTGTTAGGGAAAATATAAAATGTCATTGAATGTGTAATCCAATTACTGTGAAAAAGCAGTGGCTGACGATTGGAAGTTTCCTTATTTCGTCAGTATCAATCAAAAGGAAAAAAAATCCTAAAACAAGTGTTGGTAATCAACTAGAAGATTCTTCATTCTTTCTCCTTGAAATAATACATTTCATCTGTCAGGATCAAGGACTGTATCCCGGAGAGGCTCACTCCTATAACATGTGATGGAGTATGAATGTTATTGTCTTGCAACTTTCCCTGTCCTTAACAAATGTAGAGCTCCTAATCAAGTTTATCAGATTCTCCATGACCAGGTTTCATGAATTTTGACATTAAAGGTTTGGCATACAGAAGCATTTAAGCAATGCATTTAATCTACAGATTCTGAGGAAGGAACCAAGTGTCAAGAATCTACAATACTTACAGATTTTTCAATTTTTTCATTTCTCCAATGTACTTAGGGATCTCTCCATAAATTAAGCAACTCCTCAGAGTCCTATATAAAAGACTTGAGTTTAGTAATCTGGGGTCAAAGCATTTCCATATTATCATTGGACAGAAATATTTTCGAACTCACAACACTTTCATGGATTTCATATTGCTTAGAGGAGGAAAAGCAGAACTTCCACCTGTTAAATCACTGATCCTCCTGAAACTCATAAACGAGTGTCAAAATCAACGAACTCATACATACAAAGAATTGGGGGAAATGATTTTGAGTCACTTACAAGTCACTTAAGCTTGTCAGCACAGAGATAGAAGAAGGGATCGGGCCCTTAAGAGAGCAACCTTGGATGTGGCTGTGACATATGTCAAAGTTAACCACGTAACTACTAGCAATCTTCCTCATTTAAACATTTCTTTTGGATTTGAACTTCCAAGTGAGTGGAAAATAATAAAGCTGGTGGTTGCCCTACTTAAAGAAAAGATAGGCAGCTTACAGTTTTTCAATTTGTTTCCAGCTGCTGATAAAATCAGGAATCTTTCCTGTGAAGTTATTGTCACTTATCCTCCTAAAAATTTAAAGATACTGATTCTCAAATACAAGCATTTCATGTAAAGAACAAGATAAGTTAGCTGGAGTGCTGACTTAGAATAACTAGTACATAGGAAGAAGATTCGAACTACAAAAGGAAATTGTAAATTTTAGAAGTAAAAATGACCACATGAGACAGAACAAAGTTGCTAGTTTATAATTAACTATTTAATTTTTTTCTTCTTGTCTGGAAGGGGGCAGTCAGGCATACAAACTGCATATCAGAAGAAAACTTGTATGCAAAGTTAATATTGTAAAGAAAATTAGAACACAAGAACTTTTGGCTTATTCAACAAGTAAATTTATTCTGGAGCTGACTAATGCTAAATGCGAGTCTAATTTCTGGCTCATACAGAAAAAGAGACGTAAAATGAAAAGATGTAGTACTTACAAATCAGTTAAGGAGGTCAGCTTGGAAAATGCCACAGGTAAATCTCCTGTTAATGCATTTGATGATAAAACACTGAAAGGTAGGATACAAGTAAACCACTAAGTAGGATAATTCAGATGGAAGCTGGAAGCAAATTTCAAGAAGTGGGAATAAGTGCCAAAACAGTTACAATTTTTGTAAATTGACCAAGAGCCCAATCTCTGAAGGAATTGGTCCAGAAAATTGGTTCCCCTCAAGACTCCTGCATGTAAATGTCTCAAGGTCAATTTGGAAAGATCTAGCAGAAACTTGTAGCTTAAATGAGACAGCATATTAACTTAAGAATAATGATTAATAATGGATACATATAACAGTACGTGAGCAACACAAAACTGTTTCCTAACAGGCTTGGATATGATAGTTTAATCTAGCACAAATTTACTGGAACAAAAAAAGCATTTATGAAAAGACTCCATTTTCTTAAATACAAAAAAGGGAAGAGTGAAGATTGCAGAAAACTAAGGGAGATGACATACAGATTCACAAGGGTTGTTATTCTTGTGATAACCTTTGGAAATGGGCCAGATAATCTGTTTCCCATAAAAGACCTGCAGATATTGAACCAAAAAAGGCACAAAATGGATGCATTTTACTATGATTAAAAGTATTTGTTAAGAAATAAAGCAATAGAGCAAAAGCCAGGAGCTAAGAATTACAGATCCACCAAACTCATTCTAGCCCACAGTTGCGGTATGGAACCATTTAGGTAATTACGACTAAGATCCCTGCATAACACAAGAATAAAAAGGTTAGAGGGTGGCAAAGCTCCTTTATCACTTGAAACAACAATGGAGATTGTTGTGACTAGTAGGATGTGATCTTAGAGATGATGACTCACAAACGCTTAAGATGGCGAAGCTTGGCAAATTCTGGTGGAACACCTCCAGTGAAATTTTGTGCTTTCAAAGCTCTGCAGCAGATTAATGTGGCAAAGTTAGAGACAACTGGATGACACCATCCAAATATCATCATTCACCAAAGAAGCAATGCAAAGTAGCAGCCACCATGCACAAGAGTTTCATGAAAGTCAACTGTGATTGTGAGTCAATAATACAGTAAATCCTTTAACATGAAATGTTAAAAAATTCATCCAGATCAAGCATTTGGAAGATGTAACCAAAATTTAAGTGACTTTCTATCTTGGATGACGTTTTAAAACTGCAGTAATTTGGCATTTTGAACACAAAATATTAAACTTGAGCTTGAAGAAAAACTCACAACTATATACTGGGATGATTCTTCCATAATCTACTTTTACGACTGCGATTCCATATATGCAACCAATTAAAAATACCATCAATATTATTTACCTTCAGCTTGCCAACAACTCAATTCATGACTGTATGCAATTGATATACTATTAGTTTAAGGAAATATTTTATAATGTGCAGATGCATATTAAATATAAGATGAAACACTGCACTGAAATAGGAAGATTTAAAAAACAAATATAAGACAAAACATGTTATTCATTCATTAAAGTTAAATAATTAAGGTGTGGGACTGTCAGCCAGACGCAGACACTCAGCCCGCCATGGTACAGCTGGATGAGAAAATGAACAGTCAGAAAGTCAACCATCAATGCTGTCTGACTATTCAATCAATGCATAGCTGTAC
The DNA here is from genome assembly GCA_014898725.1 of Jacaranda copaia. Taxonomy (NCBI): domain Eukaryota; kingdom Viridiplantae; phylum Streptophyta; class Magnoliopsida; order Lamiales; family Bignoniaceae; genus Jacaranda; species Jacaranda copaia. The sequence goes on from JACGDI010005586.1 coordinate 672,548, forward strand.
GAGCTCTATGCTCCGCCAAAAATCCGGCCATAGAGGAATGCTTTTCATAGAACACCAATACACTGGTTACTCCTACTCTCCAATACAGACACATAATATATGGTAAGTTGGTAACTAACAAGAAAATGTAATTCTCCGCACACAGAAACACCGATGAAGCAAACTGGAAATAGAAAGAGAGCTTCCTTTGTGCACACAAGATTGGATATTACCTCAAAACACCCAAAATAATGCCACAAGAGAAGAACAATTCAAATAGAGCAATATGATCAGTATTATATCTTTATTTTGTAATCAGGGGAATGTGAATACATACATGCTAACAACATGGCAAGTATTACTCTGATCAAAAGAGCAATCACACGTGATAGAGCTCTCAAAGCCTTTTCTTGTAATGGGTATACTCCAATTCCCTTCCCCACTGCAGGGATCTTTGCTGAAATCCCAGTCTTTCTTCCCCAGTCGTCTTGCAATCTCCCTCAATGCCCTAACTGCCATTCAAAAAATAATAATAATAATAATAATAATAACAATAATCCACTTAAAAACACTCAAATTCTTTCTGGGCTCCCACCAGAGATCAAGAAAATTGATGTTGTTTTATAAATTAAATTGGCAAAAATTGATACTTATATAGTATACACAACATTTGAGATTACCTTCATCTTGGTGGAGCTGCTGCCCTTTGGGCAGTGTAGCTGCTGAACCAGAGACAATGCCGAAAATCAAGATGAAGTATGAAACTAAGAAATTCTTCATTTTTTCCACTGTTATTATAATAATATTCCACTTTGCATGGAGATGTTCAGCTCAGTCGCTCTATACTACGAAGTCTTCTGTACTCCCATGGAATTTAAAGGGGAGAGAATGAGAATTAAATATGTTAATTTAATTAGATAGACAAAAACTAAAAAGATATTTCTACAATTTGAAGATGGAATGGGACTGGGACAGGATGGGCCCTGTGTGTGGACTTTCACATATGGAAGTCCATTGCATTTTTAACCTTCTGTTATATTTGTCTCCATCAAAGAAGTGTATTGTTTAGTACTAATATTATTGCTTGGTACAAAATGAAGTTGTGGGAAGACTATTATTTTATTAATTAAGCTTAGATTCTTGGTTTTACTCACAAGTCATGAATTAATTTAGTTTTCTATATCTAAGTAGGATTTGTTCAACTTGTGAAATTCTAAATAATGTTACTTGAAGCCACTGAAATGAAAAGATTCGTATGAATTTATTTTTGATTTCATCCAAAATTGTCTATTTATCATATGTTGAATCTGAATTTAATTTGAACAAGTAATGTTCTTCTCATGACAAGACTAATCTTTTTTATGATACCTCTTTATTAAAAGAGACATCCTTCTATTAAAAGTCAGACATTTTATAACCACAATGAAAAAATAATCCGAAATTGCGTTCTAGGATTTCACACCTTTTTTAGGTTATAACCTTGCGTGCAGGGCTTTAATCAAGAGCCTATTTAGACTTTCGCTCCACTTGATAGCATGCATTCTCTATTTTTATTTTTATTTTTTTTCTAATTTTCTCAGAAGTTTTAACTTGTTTTAATTTTTCTTTTTTTTTTTTTGCTTAAAACTCGAATTTGGCTTGGAATAAGAAGTTATGCAGAACCAAATTGTTTTTTTTAATGTTTTGTGCAATTAATAATAAAAATTTAAATTATCAAATAATAAAATCAAATACTAAAATTAAAAAAATCGTTGAATTTAAATTTGCCGCGTGAAAGTACCACTAATTATCTCTATAATCAACAAAATAAAACCCAATTCACCCGACTTATAAGTTGACTTTAGGGTTTTTATTTTTAGTTTGCTTCAGGATTTAGTTCTGCTTTATGCTCCGTACGTCGCCCTCGAAATTTTCGGAATTCCTAGATTGAGTAAATTTTATAAAATTCACATATTCCTATTTTGTATTTATTTCACAATGTATTTCACAATTACCCATATATATATAATATTTATAATCTTATACGAACTTTGACTCAACTCTAGTTGAATTTACATACACCCACGTCCTACTTAAATTGAAATTCACTTTAATGTTTAATTTTAATTTGACTTGATTTAAAATTATACAAAACTTGAGTTAAAAAATTATTAAATCGAGCTTGTAAGTTTTGAATATGTCTGATTTATATAGTGTACAATTCTGAAATTAGTCCAATATATACGACTTGCAATAAGAAAAAAACAAATGCAATAACTAAATGATGGTGAATAATATTGATCACTTATAAACTTAGTATTTGTGGATCAAATCTCCAGAAAAATTTAGTGACAATTCTTGTTTTTGAAAGATTTCAAATAAATAACTATTAGAATTAGAATTTTGAGTACATATAAAAATTCCACTGACGTACCATACGAAATTCGCTTCATATCACCCCTCACACACATGTTGTATAAGTAGATATGTTGAGCGCACCACGAATATCTATGTTATTAATAAAATATCTATTCCTTTATTGGTGTATTTTCAAGTACTTTTCTAAAATATCCACATTTTTATTTTTATCCGCATAACTATAGAATAACTATCACTTCATTCCTGCCCCATTACTACCACTTAGTTCTACAATAATTCATGAATATTATATGTATTTTTATTTTTTTCATAATTTTTTTATCTTTAATTTTTCTGCAACTATATTATTTTATTATTTTTATTTATTAATAATCGTACATGCGTCGGATGTGCCTCAACCAGCAATACTGATAAAATGTGCTACTTGTGCCAACAAAGAATGGCTTGAGGTAATTCACGCCGAGTAAATAAGTTGATTAAGTTCCTTAAAAGTAAATAAGTTGATTAGCCGTACGCGTTCAAGGTGAGACCACCTTTACAAAAACCCGCAAACTTCATCTCTCATCCTTGATATCACATCCTACGGTCGTCATTTGTGAACGACGACATTCTTTTTTCTTTTTTTTTTTGTGTCCGTGTGTGTGTGTGAAATATTGTCAATGACAACATTAATGCGTCTAGGGGATTACATTTTGTAGCAAAACAAATCAGAACATGAATTTAAATTTGCTTCGCATGTTCGATTTTCTTAAGTCCAATTTCATAAATGCTTTTCCTTTTGGGGGTCAACAAATTCGTCCAAGTTAGGTTCACCTCTACAGTCTCTCTCGATGCTAAGGTGCAGGGACATTACACCAAAATTGAAGCCATTTTTCCCTTTATTAATTCTAAAAGAAATTATCATCGCGCCATTGGTCGTTAGGGAATGCATGAAATCCTTTGACATTATAAATTTACAGTTAATTCTACATGACAATTTAATGGAAGCAAATTTCTAAGGTAAAAGTAATTTTTTATTTGGTTTTATGCCTTCAATATATCAAGATGCCTGCAGATTATTGGTTAAATATTAGAGCTTATGACAAAGCTTGTAAAATATGAAATTTTCTTTAAACAATTATAAGCACTCCATTTGTTTGTTAAAGTAAGCTCAATGGAACTTAAAATAATATTTCACAAGTATTAATTGTAGCAATCTTGTATTATATGTAGTAAACCACAAGAAAGTTTGTTATATTTGTTGGAAAATATATGCACTAGTGTATGCATCAATAGAAAGTAACAAAACAACAACATAATTAATTAATTCATAGAAGAACATAGATTATGAGAACTGGAAATTAAGCAAACAAAAATTTGATAAAACAAATCATGAATAGTAATTAAGTTAACGCTTTAATTGAGTCGAGGTCTGTACAAATGTAGTTTTCTTAAGGTTTTATCCATCTCCCAAAGTGCACGGGGACTTCTAATAGACAACCTTGTTTTATCCATCTCCCAAAGTGCACGAGGACTTCTAACAAACAACCTTGCACAATACAACGACCCAGCCAGACAAAGGCTGCACTCCAATTGCCTGGACTCCAAATCTTAATTGACTAGAACCTCTATTTAATGCTAGAATGAATGTTGTGTATGCATATGTATAATATATGCTCTTCTGATAATCAATGCAGGAATGTACCCCCCCATATTTATAGATGCTAGGTGCCTAATGGCATGAGGCATGACCATATACCCATCAGACATGTTACAAGGTTATGACCTTTAATTTTAAAACTTTAAGGATGTAGCTGTAGAAATGAACAAACATGGTTGCATTTGAAATTTTCGGACATGACTATCAGGAGAGGAATATTTTCAGAGATGACCATTAGAAGAAGTTGGTCACAAAACCTAAATAAAAAATAATTATAGAACATAATTATTAATGATAAATAAATAAAAAATTATTTTATTTATTTTTAAATAAATTTTCTCTAAAATGATAATATTCGGACTGCAAGCACACCCACAGCCTTGCCCCACCCCAATCCGAGGCGAGTTAGCCGAACAAGCGGGTAGCGCGCGTGTGACTTATTGCAAGCAAGATCAAACCCACACTCATGTAGGTCATCTCCCCTGCAAAAGCTTAGGTACCCCCAAAGGAGTCTAACCCCTTAGGTTATTTCCAAGTTATTTAACTAACTCAATTCTAGTTTTAAATTTTAATTTGGGATGGATACTTTCAAGTCATCCATCCACCCACATGTCTTAGCTATTCCTTAACTTATTCTCCATTCTTTTAGCTCAATTTACTTATTAACTTTCTTATTAATTTTGGCATATAACCACTTAACAAAAATCACCTCAATGAGATGAAATTGTTAGTTTAAAGTCATTAAATTTGACTTTATAGAACTCTCATTAAACTTTAACCAAAGTTGGTGGGTTATCATTCTTAAATGCCAAATTCTCACAATCCCCCACATGAATGAGCAAATTGCCTAATAGGTATACTTATGCATGTTATGAAATGATAAAGGTTCAGCTCAAATGATATTGCATCAGGAGAGGTAGCTTTGGCTTTAAGCCTTCCCTAGTGAGAACTATCAAGTGCACTTGCTAACCAGTGAACATGGTGTCTTGAACTATTCAGCTTTTATGTATACCAAGATAATAAAACTACACACAATACCACTTGATGGTCGATTTTATATGGTTCATGTTGTGTTCATTTCAGCCTTGAACAATTCTTCATATTCATGAGTACTGCTTTGAGAATTTAGCCTAAAAATTTCTTATAAGGTCGGCCCAATCCCTACTCATATAGGTAACTTCTCATTAAGAGGTTTATGCTGTAACCCCACTCAAAATATCAAAATATGAGAGTCATTAAAAGCAACGCTTAACCTGAAACTTTTGCAAGATGTACTGCCTCCTCATCAACGGAATGGGCTAGAGGGCTATGGCCCCCTACAGTGCTTCTACATCAATTCACAGTTGCATATCTTATTTTTTTCCTTTGAACCTACTTCATGAGATCTCCAATCACGTAGGTAGGGTTCATGTTATAGCAACTCAATTAATTAAAGGCTTTAGTCCCATTCTCTCTAATGATTTATTACTTGCTCCCTATTTATACCTATAGTTAGCGGATCCACAGGGTTATCCTTAGACTTAATGTAGTCAATTGAGATAACTCCACTTGAGAGCAGTTGTCTAATGGTGTCATGTCTCCTTCATATGTGTTGAGACTTACCATTATACATACTACTTTGTACCTTTCCAATGGTAGATTAGCTATCACAGTAAATGCAAATTGTTGGCACAGGCTTTGGCCAATTTGGAATATTTTCCTAAAATTGGAGTAGTCATTCTGTTTTCTCACTTATTTTATCTAAAGAGATAAACTCCGATTCCATCATTAACCTAGCTATACAGGTTTGCTTCAAGGATTTCCACGATATGGTAGCTCCACCTAGAGTGAATACATATCTACTAGTGGACTTGGACTCATTTGAGTTAGATATCCAGTTGGCATCACTGTATCCTTCTATTATAGATGGATATCTGTTGTAATGCAACCTATACTTCGTGGTTCATTTTAAGTACCTTAGTACTTTGATAATGGCATTCTAATGTTCTTGTCCAAGGTTGCTTGTATGTTTACTTAGCTTACAACATATACATTATTTAACCTCGTGCAATTCATAATATACATGAGGCTTTCAATTATACGCGCATATTCCACTTGAGCCTTTCTTTCACCTTGTTCTTGGTAAGCTGTTGGTTTGCATCTATAGGCATTTTCACCAAACTGCTCGCGGGATCTAGAAACCTTTGTAACACTTTCTCAATATAATGTGACTATGTCTATGCTATCCCTTCCAGTGTTCTTATAATTTTAATTCCAAGTATGACATCGACAAGACCCATACCTTTCATATCAAATTTGCAACTTAGCAATTTCTTTGTCTCTTTGATTATGTCACTATTGTTTCCCATAATTAGTATATCATCTACGTATATGCACACAATGACATATTTTGTTGGTGTGCCTCAAATATACACACACGCTTATCACAATCGTTAATTTTGAAGTCATTGGTTATCATTACTTGATCAAATTTAAGGTGCTATTGTTTAGGTGCTTATTTTAAACCGTATAATGATTTAATTAACTTCTACACCTTCTTTTCTTGTTCGAGAACCACGAACCCTTTGGGTTGTTCCACATAAATTTCCTCATTGAGGTCCCCCCATTTAGGAATGCTATTTTTATATCCATTTGATGGATTTCAAGATGATTAATCATGACTAATGCAATCAATAATCGAATTGAAGTTATTCTAGTCATCGGTGATTACGTATCAAAGTAGTCAAGACCTTTTTTTTTTGTTCCCTTTGACTCCTATCCTCACCTTATACTTATCTATCGTACCATCAGCTTTCATTTTCCTCTTAGAAATTCATTTACACCCTAATGATTTATTTATAAGAGGTAAATCTACTAGTTCCCAAGTGTGATTATGCATGATGGACTTTATTTTACTATTCACTACTTCTTTCCATATTGGAGCTTTTGGGGTGGTCGTTGCTTCAGTAAATGTCCTCGATTCACTTTCTAATATGAAAGTCAACAAGTCAAGCCCAAAGACTTTAGTCGTTCTAGCTTTTTTGCTATATCTCAGCTCCAAGTCCTTTTTACTCGAGTCTTGAATTTCTTGAGGTCATTTAAATATCACTCGCCCTTTTTCTTTTTTGCAAGGAAATATTTCTTCAAAGAAGTTTGCATTCCTTGATTGGATTATCATATTTGTCAATATCAAATTTATGTACAAGGAACCGATAAGTGGCACTATGCTGTGCATAGCCAATAAAGATGCCATCAATAGTCTTTGGTCCTATTTTAATCATTTTAGGAAGTGGTACTCCTACTTTAGTTAGACACTCCCATACTCAAAGATATTGATAAGATGAGGGGTGTTCTTTCCATGCCTCAAATGGTGCTTTTTGTAGTTTCTTGTGGGGTCTTGTTAAATAAATGATTTGCAGTCAACACTGCCTTTCCCCACATGTTATGAGGTACCCATGCATTAATTAATAATGCATTCATCATTTCTTTTAAAGTTCAATTTTTGTGCTCAGCAATGCCATTTGATTGTGGTGCATAAGGTGCAGTAATCTCATGGATGATTCCACATTCAGCACAAAATTCTTCAAAGGAATGAACATATTCACCACCTCTATCACTTCTAAGTAATTTAATTTTCTTTTCAAGTTGATTGTCGATCTCATTCTTGTAATATTTAAATACTTCAATAGCTTCATCTTTACTTGAAAGTAAATAAACATGACAATATCTTATGCAATCATCTATAGAATTATAAAGTATTTTTTTCCACATCTTGATTGCATCATTTTTAAATCATGTATGTTGGTGTGAATTAAATTTAATAGTTCAGTGCTTCTTTTTATTATCTTAAAGGAGTCTTTGTCATTTTTGCCTCAATGCAAACTTCACACTTAGATTAGGTATCAAGGTCCAACTTAGGTAAAATGCTACTTTTAGCTAGTTTATTCAAAGTACCAAAATTTACATACCTCAGTCTATGATGCCATAATTCTAGGGACTCCAACAAGTGAGTCGAATTTATTTTATTTTCATTAATAACAACTTTTGGCACATTTTTGGGAATAATGGTCATTACATTCATTTTAAAAAGACCATCACATAAATAGCCTTGCCAACATACACGCCATTTTTGGTAAGTACAAATTTATCGAATTCAAAAACTAATCTAAATCCATTTTTACTAAGCAGAGGACCTGACACTAAGTTCTTTCTTATATTTGGCACATGGAGCATGTTATTGAGAGTCAACTCCTTCCCAGAGGTCATTTTCAGTATCACCGTTCCAATTCCATGCACCTCGGAAGTTGATTAGTTTCCCATGAACAAATTCTCATCCTTTGCGATCTCATAAGTTGCGAACAAGCTTCTATCTAAGCACATGTGTCAAGTGGCCCCGGTGTCCACCTACTATTGTTTGGGATTCTCACTTAGGTTTACCTCAAAAACCACTATTGAAGTTTCAAGTCATTGACACCATTTGAGAGAGTTTCTACTTCAGCTATGTTCACATAAGCTTTCTCTTTTCTTTTTTGGAAATCCATATTTCTTTGGAATTCCTCCTTGCCAACGGTGTTTGTGGTCCTTTCCCTTATGACCTGGCTTGCCACAAATGTAGCAGCTTCCTTCAAACTTCTTTTTCTTTCTTTTGTCATGATGGTTGTCAAAAGCATCCCTTTTCTATTTGTTAGATGGGCCTTGCTCCATGATGTTTACTTTGCTTTCATAAGTACTGCCACCAATTTTCTTTTTGGGAAGTCTATTATCTTCCTCTATTCTCAACCTCAAGGTCAAATCCACAAGATTCATCTCCTTACATTTATGCTTGAGGTAGTTTTTGAAGTCCTTCCACCTCAGGGGCAATTTTTCAATAAGTGCTACCACTTGAAATGATTCTCCAAGTGTCATCCCCTTGGCATCTAACTTATGTAATATCATTTGATATTCATTGACCTAGGATATCATAGATTTTGAGTCAATTATTATAATCTCAAGAAACTTACCCATAATGAATTTCTTCGTACCAGCATCTCTTGTTTTGTATTTTTTCTCTAGTGATTCCCAGAGTTCCTTTGCCATAGCAATTAAATTGTAGACGTTATATAGTGCATTGTCTAAGCCATTGAGTATGTAGTTTTTATATAAAAAATCCCCATGATTCCAAGCATCAACAGCTGTCATTGTTTGCATGTCCAAATTTTTCCCCGAGGGAGGACAGTCTTCACATAAGAAACTTGTGAGGTTCAACCTAGTAAGATAGAACAACATCTTCTACTACCATCTTTTAAAGTCCTTCCCATTAAACTTTCTAGCTTCTCTACTTGTCCAACTGCAACAGGAGTAGGAGGTGTTGAACCAACTACGACTGAGGTAGGAGGAACAGCAGCTAGAGGGGGAGTAGTTGAAGAATTCTATGATCCACCACCAAAGCCATCGACGTTAGACTCAGCAAGCACATTTGTCGCTGTCATAAGTTTCTACGAGAGTAAATTGTGCAATGATGAATACAGATTTATATAATATGAAAGAACACGACATAATCTGATAAGTTTATCAAAACATTTGTATGACAACAAATCCAGTTATGTGCAGATAAGCAGAATAATGTCAGACAAACTAATATATAATTAATTTATTTGCAACCTAATTAAAAGTAATACTTGAGCAGTTTGTCAATACTTAGAATATAAATAGAACCACTTGTGCAAAGCTAAAATGTAAACTAAATACTTTTTGCACACATTTAAAGATAGATATTTTGTGAATGAACTAAAGGACTTATAACTTAGAACATTAAATAAAACTTAAGGAAGAACAAAATATCTATCAATAAAAAACACTTACCCAATTAGAAGCAAAATTGAGTGATGATTGGTACTGACAATTCAAAACATAAAAGAAAATATATAAAACCTTAAGATTGTTGGAAAATATATGCACCAGTGTATGCATCAAATAGATAGTAACAAAACAACATCATAATTAATTAATTCATAGAAGAACACAGATTATAAGAACTGGAAATTAAGCAAACAAAAATTTGATAAAACAAATTAAGAATAGTAATTAAGTTAACACTTTAATTGAGTCGAGGCGTGCACAAATGTAGTTTCTTTAAGGTTTTATCCGCCTCCCACCGATGCACGAGAACTTCTAACGAACAACCTCCCAAGATACAATGATCCATCTAGACAAAGGTCGCACTCCAATTGCCTAGACTTCGAACCTTAATAGACTAGAACCTCTATTTAATGCTAAAATGAATGTTGTGTATGTGTATGTATGTTGTATGCCCTTCTGATGATCAATAGCCCCCATATTTATAGATGCTAGGTGCTTGATGGCATGAGGCATGACCGTATACCCATCAGACATGTTACAAGATTTTGTATTTGAAATTTTTGGGCATGACCATCATGAGAGGAATATTTTTGGACATGACCATTAGAAGAGGCTAGTCACAAAATCGAAATCAAAAATAATTAAAGAACATAATTATTAATGATAAATAAGATAAATAAAAAGTTTTTTATTTATTTTTAAATAACTTTTCTCTAAAAAGATAATATCCAAACTACAAGCACACCCGCACCCTTGCCCCGATTTGAGACAGGTGGCACATGCGTGTGTAGTTTATTGCAAGTAAGCCCAAACCCACACTCATGTAGGTCCTCTTTCCTCCAAAAGTTTGGATACCCCTAAAGGAGTCCAACCACTTAGGTCATTTCTAAGTTATTTAGTTAGCTTAATTCTAGCTTTAGATTCCAATGTGGGATGAATACTTTTAAGCCATTCATCCATCCATCGTCTTAGTTATTCCTTAACTTATTCTCCATTCTTTTAGCTCAATTTACTCATTTACTTTCTTATTAATTTTGACATATAACCATTTAACAAACATCTCCTCAATGAGATGAAATTCTTAGTTTAAAGTCATTAAATTTGACTTTATAAAACTCTCATTAAACTCTAACCAAAGTTGGTGGGTTATCATTCTTAAATGCCAAAATTCTCACAATATTTCATTAGGGTATTCTAACTTTTCTTTAAATATATATCTAATAAGTTGCTAATACTTTATTTGTAACTTAGCTCTATCTTAAACTTATTACTATTTTATAAAATAATTAAAAATCTTACAATTAACACAAACGCATTCTAGCTGGTATATATACGACATTTATAATCCTCGTATCTTTATCAAAGTGAAAAAAGAAAAATATTAAGAAATTAAATAAATATTTATGAAATTAAATAAATATTTATTCTTATGATTTGAAAAGACATCATTATGAACAAACATTAGATGTGACATTGCTCGAGCCACATTCGCTGCACCTATAAATAGCTCAAATTACTTTATGAGAAAATGTATAAAAAGTAATCTTTACTTACTTTCTTCTTTTGTCCTTTTCTAATTCCTTCTAAGAATATGCTAATTAGGAGTCAAGAGTCTTTAAGTTGTAGCAATCCAATTTATTGACGTGTCCTGTGGTTTAAGATTAGTTTTGGGTTATTGAAAATTCTATAGCAGAAGATTAAGACTTAGAGAATCATCAACTCTTTAGATTGCGGCATTACCTCAAAATATAAATATACTAATTGTGTTTGATCTATTTGAGCAATCCTAGATCAAATGGAGTTGATTTTCTTTCATTGAAAAATATATTTTATATGTAGATTTTAAATATTGATCAAAAATAATGTTGGAATGGCAACCCATCTAAAATTAGGTTGGGGATTTAATATACTCTATATATACCACTATTGAATGTAGGATTGACCCGTTGACCAAGTCCAAATGCAGGTCAATATGAACACATTGACTGAGGAGAACGAAAATGAAAGCCAACCACAAATCAATCGAATTGCTGAAAAAGTCAGTTCTTTGCTACAAATTATTTTAAAAGCAATATGTACACTTTGTTCGGATATATTTTTTATTTGATTTTATTATATATTTATTGTGTGTTTTGAGAGAATGAATAATGAAGAAATTATAGGAGAATGTGAAATAAAAATTAGAGAATGTAATTGATATTTGGTTATTATTTTTAAAAATAGTAAAAAATGGGGTTTGAGAGTTTTAATATGTTTAGATATGTTTTAAAGGAGGCATTTTTTACTGAAAATGTCACATCATTACTTTTGTGTTAGTATTTGATGGTGAAAATTGATATTAATTTTTTTTAATTGTAAGGATATTAATTAAAAATATTGTATATATATGTATATGTATTGAAGAGATATGATTATGTTATAAGTTTGTAATGAATAAGTGGGTTGTATTATAATATTTTATGAGTTTTGTTTGTTAATTGAATTTTTTTTAATTATTATTATTATT
>JACGDI010005586.1:696870-746695 GCA_014898725.1 Jacaranda copaia
ATCTATGAACATATAGAAAATACATATTTTAATTAATAGAAGGAACTATACAATTTCATAAAAAGAAAGCAATCAAACAAATAGCATAATTTTTAATTAATAATTGACTTTATAATTGATTATTAATTCTAATTAATAATAATAATATTTGAATATATTAATTATAAAATAAATCAACAATAATTATGTTGATTAACTTTATTCTTTAATGTTTTCTCCATAGTACAATAATTTTTTAAATTTATTTTTTTCTACCCAATTCTTCAACAATGATTTATATACAATATACATATATGGATTATGATGTTTTTATTGAAAATATAATAATATTATTTAATAAATATATATTCAAAGTAGATATTAAACGAATCGGACACACATTTATTATATATGTATCTATTTATAATCAGATATCTACTAATTGAATACGAATAATATCCATTTTAAATAGATGTGGATAAATTTTGTATAAACGAATATAAATACGAACGATAAATAAATTTTTGAATATCCATTTATAACACTACATGCCAATACTATTTCCAATACGATTCCAAAATTCTTACATTTTTTTTTACTCTAAAATGAGAATTTTATTGCAAATCTTCAACTAAAATGCTAGAGAGCAAAAGAGGGGCATGATCCTCTCAAAGAACCAGCTCAGACATAGAACTAGATGCCCTAGCAACAGAATGAGCAACTTGGTTTGCTGAGCATTTGTCAAAACAAACTTGATCACTGAGCTTAGAAATGAGAGCTTTACAATCATCAATAATTGACCCAAAATAAGATAAATCCAACATATTACTAAACATAGCATTCACCACCAACTGGGAGTCAAGCTCAAAGATAATTTACTTAGGAAAAAACTTTTTCACCCAACTCAAAGCCTCCCTAAAACTCAAAGCTTCAACCATCAACGAAGCCACTTTACCTACACTTGGAATTGCTTCAGCATATACAAAACATCCCTGATCATTCCTGATAACCCATCTAATTCCAAATCTTGATTCTTTCTCAAAGAAGGTTGCATTAGTATTACATTTAAACCATCCGACAGGAGGGTGTGTCTAGTTACTAGGAACTTGGTTGGTGCTTTATTTCTGACTTGCTACTATTATATGTTGCTGAGCCACAAACCATTGCTAAAGAAAAAAGTCTGCACAATTGAAGTTGGAATTAATTATCCCCGCCTTATTGTTCCTCACGACTTGATTCCTGTTGTTCCATATACTCCATAAAAGGATGAGATTTCTACTGATATCCTTAAAGCTTAACTTCTGATGTAGGAATTTAACCCAATCAAGTAAAGTCTTAATTTGAGCTAGTAGAGCACTTGCTAAAACCATCATCCAGCATGAACTCACCATAGGGCAGTGGATGAGCACATGAGAAGCAAATTATGAGTTTGCTTGGCAAACTGGACAGAGGGGCCTAACATTTATCTTTTTCGAGATTAATGTATCTCTTGTTGGAAAAACATTCAAACATGCTCTCCAAGTCATAAAATGAACTTTTGGTGGAACTTTAGATTTCCAAATCCCTTTCTAGACTGAAGATAATGACGCATTTGTCAATGAGGATTCACTTGAAGTTAATTTTCTGTATCCACTCTTCACAGTATATATTTCGTTGGGATCCATCTTCAAAATCCATCTACCTTTATGCCTTTGATGACTCGAGGGGATGCTACAAATGTGGTATGCATATCTTTCATTGAATATAGAAAATATTAGGTTACTGTCCCAACATCCTTCCTCAATTTTGATAAGAGTGCTTACTCGGCTGTGATATAAGTTTTGGTTCAGATTTGTTGTGATAAATGGATTCTGCAAATCATTCAACCAAGGGTCCTTAGTTATTACAATGTCTTCCCCACTCCTTACCTTCAAAATACTTCCTTCTTTGATTAGGTTTTGAGTTGCCATCAAACTACGCCAAATAAAACTTGGATTAGAGTTTAATTTGGCCTCAAAGAAGGATTTTTCTTCATAATACCGAGTCTAAAAAATCTTTGATACCAATGCTTTAGGATGAGACACAAGTCTCCAAGCTTGTCTTCCCAACATGGCAATGTTGAATTCTCTAATCTCTTTGAAGCCCAATCCTCCTTCTTCTTTACTGCTACTAAATCTTTTCCAACTCATCCAGTGAATACCATGAGCAAAATTTCAATTAGATGATCAGAAATAAGCATTCATCATCCTTTCAATATCAATGCAAAGGTTATTTTGAAGCAGAAAAGCTTTCATCACATAGTTTGGGATAGATTGGGCAACAGTCTTTAATAATATTTCTTTGTCGGTCTTTAAGAGATGCTTTTTGTTCCATCCCTACATCATTTGCCAAATCTTGTCTTTAACAATTGAAAGACCTCATTTTTTTTGGCCAATGAACGAAGGGAGCCCCTTATACTTAGCTTGATCACTATATAGCTTAACATTCAACAGGTTACAAATACTTTTCCTCTCTTCCATTTTTGTGTTGGGGCTAAAGAATACTTTAGATTTTTGAAAGTTTATAATCTAGCCTAATGTAGCTTCATACTCCTTTAGCCTTTTTTTAATAACCCTACATTTATCAAGACTTGCTCGGAAGAAAAGCAGACCGTCATCAGCAAAGAATAGGTGAGTAATCTTGAGGGGGGGTATTTCTAGCTATTTTGAAACCATGGATATTGCCTTCTCTTTCATATTTTCTAAGAATTGTCGAGAGGTTTTCCGCACATAGAATAAATACGTACGAAAAGAGAGAGTCACCCTAACGTAGCCCTCTTTTGGGGATTATGAGGCCTACTTCATAACTTTGATGGATCACCATAAACTTAACTGTCATCACACACAATATAATCATATTAATAAACTTATGATGAAATCCCATCATCTCCAGCATTCTTTTCAAGAAATACCATTCAATTCTATCCTACGCTTTGCTCATGTCTATCTTAAGGGCTGCTACTCCTCTATTACCTTTGGTTTTTCTCTTCAAGTGATACATTGCTTCAAAGGCTATCATAATATTATCTGTTATAAATCTCCTAGGCACAAATGTACTCTAAGAATTTGATATTATCACAAGAAGGACTTTTTTGAGTCTATTTACAAGCACTTTCAATACCACCTTATACAGAACATTACACAAGGCAATTGGCCTAATATCTACAATAGTTTTAGGATTTTTCTTCTTCAACATTAGGTAGATATTCATGTTGATGAGTCCTTTTGGGAGATTTCAATTGTTTAAAAAATCCAAACAAGCAGTAGTAATATCTCATCTAATAATCGACCAATGATTTTGAAAGAAAGATGGATTCATACCATCAAGTCTAGGAGATTTATCCAGATGCATTGAAAAGATTGCTTTATTAATCTCCAATAGCTTGAAATCTGCAGTAAGGTCCTTATTTTGCTCCTTTGTAACCCTGCAATTTACACATCTTAAAATAGTATCACAATTACATCCTGTGGAAGAGTAGAGATCTTTAAAATAACTGGTAATAATATCTGCCAAGCAATTGTGCCAAGCTCTCCAATTTTCATCATTATCTTTGAGTTGGTTAATCTGATTGTTCTCCTAGTGAGCAAATGCCTTAGCGTGAAAATAGCGAGAGTTTGAATCTTTCTCCTATAGCCAGAACTGTTTGGCTAGTTGTTTCCAAAAATCCTCTTGTTGTTGCAAGACAATCAAATATTCCTTTTGAGCTTTAGAAATTTTTTTCGTAAACTCTTCATCTCCACCAGCTCTGAATTTCAACATTTTACTCTGACTTTCCTTTAATCTTTCTCTAAACTGAGATGTCAAATATTTACCCCAAACTGAGAGTTTCCTATTACAATTTACTATTTTGTCCTGTACTAGGAGCCCTCGACTCTTATCCCAATTGTTAACCTCAACCTTCTTACACTGAGGTTTTCTCAGCCAAGCATTCTTGAATAAAAAATGGTAATTCTTATTTCTATAAATGCAAAACTTAGGATGTAATAGAATTAGAGAATGGTCAAACCCGACTGCTTGGAGATTGTAAACTTTTGCTTCTCTAAAATTCCTCCAACTTGAATTTGCTAAGGCACGGTCTAATTTTTCTTCAACAAAATTTATCAACCCTTTCCCCCTTTCCCAAGTGAAAAGGTGGCCAACCAATCCCAAATCTATAAAGTCACACTAATTAGTTGCATTTTTGAATCCTTGACATAACCAATAAGGATGTGGGCATCTATTATTCTTTTCCATTGGGGAATAGAAGATAATTAAAATTCCCTATGCAACGCCAATGAAGATCTGACTTCTCTTTCAATCTACAAACTAATTCCCATGAACCTATTCTCCTTGATCTTTTTGGGTAGCCATAGACCCTATTAATCTCCATCAAATCATATTGCCTAATTTGATTTCAACATCAATGAAATATCTAGAATATTCGATCAAATTTACACTATCTTTCTTATTCTAAAACAAGATGATACCCCACTATTACCAATGCCATCAACTGCAAAACATCCTTCATAAGTAATTTGAACTTTGATTCTTTCGACTTGCTTCCGTTTTAACATTTTTTCCATAAGCAAGATAAAATTAGGTTGCTTAGATTTAATTAAATCTTTTAGAACTTGAATTATCGTCGGGTTCCCAAGCCCATAATAATTCCAACTGATGGTACTCATTGGGCTTGGCAAGTAACCAAAGTTCGCCACTACCTAGTTTTTTAGGACAAGAGATTCTTCTATAAATGGGCTTCCAGATAGTTCAGCCAATTTTTTCTCTCTCTCTAGCCCATTTTCCATTCATCATTTTGTGAACTCATTGATTAGCAGTCCATTTTCCTTCAAAGACCCCAACACCAATTGCTTATCCTTACCTTCCTCCATTTGAAATCTATTTCCTTTCTCATCCTTTGAAAATCTCCATGAGATCCAAAATTTCTAACCATTTCTTGATTTTTTGCGAGATTCTGATTTCCATCATTATGGTGTATCTCTTCCGAATCTTTTCCTTATGTGTCAACCTCTTCCTCTGTCATCGTGTTCCAGAGCCAACATTCATCGATTCCCATTTATTGTCATATGCCTAGAGCTCTCATCCAACTTTTGTATACAAATTTAAGGATGTTATGATTAGTATCATCTAGTTTAGAACAAAATTTTTCTAAATGGCCAAGAACTCCACAATAGAAACAAAAAGTGGGCAAACATTTGTATTTAAATTGAATCCAAAGTCAGTCTCCTCCTTGTTTCTTTATCTTCATTCTTCTTTTTAATGGTAGTCGGACATCAATCAAAACTTGAATCCTAATGTAGAGTCTCCAAATGCCATTCACATTACTTGGATTTGATTCCACATATGTTCCTATGTAATCACCAATATTTTTGCACACACTTTCTGATATAAAGCCTGTTGGTAAATCATAAATTTTGACCTAAAAACTTGTGTGAGTGAGAGAAACATTTTGTATTTGTTTGAGATTAACCTGATTTAAGATAAGCAGATTTTGATCAAACGTCCATGGTCCCCCCATTGCAATCCGCTGTGTATCTAACTGGTGAAAGAATTGGAAGAGGTAGGTGTTAGGGTTTAATTCTTTGATTCTAACTCCCTTGACAGGCTGCCAAACCGCAGTCATCGTATTTTTGAATGTTGGGAAGTTAATATGCTTATTCGTAAGAAGGCGGCCTACCAAACAATATTATTGCTGAAGAGCACTTTCTTCATCTTGTTCATCAAAAATCAACCCCTTTCTTCTTCTTCCTCCTCAAGAGAAACTCTTGCACACTGATCCACAAGGCATTCCATACTCTAAGTTCCAAAGCTTCCAATATTCAGAAGAGAACCAAACTTATCAAAAGATAAGAGAGAAAAGCTTGTCTCAAGGACAAGAGAAAATCTTATTACTATCAGCCCAAACTCACCCTAAGTTTCTTAGTTTTGTTAGTAAGTAAGTAAATAAATAAAAAAATGTGCGATTTGGATCATTCCACAAGTTTTGCTAAAAGTAATTCATTTAGAGCTCACAAAATTGGGCCAACAAGTTTTATTCAAACTGGGTAGAATGATTATTTAGCCTGAAATTAAATAAAAAGGTTAAGGTTGTTGAGAGGTTCAAAAAAAATTTCAATATTTAAATTAGTAGAGATCTTGAAATCATAAAATATATTTCTTAAATAGCAAAAGATTAAGTATGCTATTTTGTTTTTATATTTTATGATTTCTAATATTTATAGGAGGATGGCACATGAATCGGACATGTCCAATTATATTATGAGATGATAGAATGGCGTCATGTATACACAATGAATGATTCAGATGATGAATCGTATTTGAATCAATTACGACACATTAAATTCATTTCATATAAAAAATGCGAACCATAAATACAGGGACATTAAATTTAAGTTTCAGGAGCAAAATTAACCTTTGACACAATTTATAAATTTAAGTTTCAGGAGCAAAATTAACCTTTGACACAATTTATTGTATCAACGCGCACTGTTGTTTATAATCACTAGACATTTTTATAAAATACAATCCTGCAGCATCATGTGTGTCCAAATAGTCGCTAGTATTAATTTAGGCAAACATTAAATTACAAAATAATTACTGCTGATCAAGTTTAACGAAACCAATGTAAGAGCCGCTCCTATATGTATATTTAGTAGATGAATTCTACCCAAAATACTTACATTGGAGAATCAGACTAGCAATAAAAGATAAAAAAAAATAAAGAATAAAAAATAATTTTGAATTCCCATTGGCATCGGAGCCGTCATGCAATTAATGAGATGTTCTGCTACCATGATTTTATATTCAATTTGGAATATTAAGTATTAATATTTAGAATATTATAAAAATAAATTTATATTTATTCTATTATAAAAATAAAAAAGACACTTTTATATTTAAAATAAAAGTTACTCTTGATTATTAACATAAATTATCACTTTATCTATTTAAAAATTGAAAAGGATAATTCAATTTAAGGGACAAAATAAGAAATTCAACAATGGAGTACCAAGATCAATAATAATCCAAATTTATCCTCTAAAAATTATGTAATACAAACAATTCAATTATGTTACAAAT
Organism: Jacaranda copaia; assembly: GCA_014898725.1. Classification (NCBI taxonomy): domain Eukaryota; kingdom Viridiplantae; phylum Streptophyta; class Magnoliopsida; order Lamiales; family Bignoniaceae; genus Jacaranda; species Jacaranda copaia. The sequence goes on from JACGDI010005586.1 coordinate 703,945, forward strand.
AGAATTTTCATATATCCCACTAACTCACCATATGTAAACTCCATATTATCCATCATCAAATCATTTCAAAACCACTTCCCTCATTATTGGACTTCTCCCTGCAATTAGCATTCCAAACCAACAACTAGAAGTTAGAACTCCATCGTTGATGTATACAAAAGTGTTGAAGTTATTGTTAATAGATTTGTTTTTATTCTTTTTAATTTTTAATTTTTGTGTGTGTGTGTTCTTTTTAAGTGTGTAATTAATTTTTTGTCCCTTTTTTTAACAGAGAAAAATATAAATCCAACATCATATTTTTTTATTAAATTTGTTTGTAGTTTTTTCGGTTTCTTTCTTTTGTGTTCTTCTTGAAATTATTAATTTGTTGTCTTCCTTTTTTTTAAGAGAAAAATATAAATCCGTCATCATACATTTCTTTTTAAAGTATAATTATTAAGTGTTTTTTAATTGAGAAAGTGAGAAAAACGAAAAACAACTAGTGGAAATTTTGCTTCTGTAATCATTTTCCTTCATCTAAATAATGTGATATATGTAATTTTCTTTTTCCTTCCTGTTAATCAATAATTTCCACGAGTTGGGTTTAAAATAAGAGCAAGAAATGCATTGAGAAGTTTCCTTGAGAAAAGGGGCATATTCCAAGGCTGCCAGAGGCAGTTTGCTGCTGTCACAACCAAACTCCGAAGAATTATTGTGTTCTTTTTCTTTTTTTTGGGCCTTTTCTTTTTGCGAGTTTTTCTCCAATGAAATCTCAAGTAATTCTCGATTTATTTGTACGTTACTCTGATCATAGGATTTTACAAAAGGATATTGTTATTTGCACTTCAAAATTTATTATTAGCACTTCAATTGTGATAGAGTTGAAAGTCGTTTATAGTAAATTAGGTGGTGTTTGGTTTGTTTTGACCATGAAAGTCGAATGATCTAATAGCAATATTTTTTTAGATTTGAGATCTACAACGAACAACAAATGTTAAACTAGTTAAGGTGCCCTTGGCAAAGGCACTCCGACGCTCAAGTTAGTTTTGGTTGAAATAAAGTAGTTGAATAGAAGAGTAGGAGCGTATAATGTATATGGCATTACCTAGAGTGTGGCTAGAAGTGAGGTATTTATAACCTTTTCCTGGTATGTAATATGTCTAAGATGTCACTATTAGGTGTAGAGGGCTCTTGTCCTTACTTAGGGGTTATTAGTCATTTTCGATCCCGGTACTATTATAAGTGGCATTATCTCCTGGTTTCTAAGATGAATAGTACTCGGTGATGCGCCTCCCTACCAAAGTTGGTGGCAGAGACTATATCGGGTGGCACGCGCCATTAATACAGGGGCATGCTACTTGTCAGAGCATTAAATACAGCTAGAATATGAGTCAATGCTGGAGTGAGCATTTTATTCCATAAAAATCGAACAAATAAGGTGGTCGACCAGAGAGATGATTGACTAGGTCGAGAGGCTTGAAGCTATATGTTGGGATGGTCAAGAACAGTCCATTTGACTAGGCGGTTGTGGTTGAGTGGATCAGCCCAGTTGGGTCCGAAGGCGACATTGGGTTATGCATGTTAAGTGGGCCTAAGGGCCTTCTCTGAGGTTGATAACTTATTAGGTTAGGCTTGTTGGGCTATCCCATATCATGAGTCTTCCCCACTCGTAGTCCTGATCAAGCTTGTTGATGAGCAAGAGAAAGAAGTGAATAATTGAATAATAGCTATAGCAGTTACGATGATTTTATAGTGGTTATGCGTATTCGACCAGGGTTCTGATCTTTCAACTGGGGTTTTTGAATACTCGATTAGGATTTTTGAATACTTAGTCAGGGTTTCTAACAGTTTTTATGCTTTTAATGCACTGGTCACATCACAGAATACGAAGTACTAAGGGGTGGCAGTGCAATTATTACTGTCATTTAGGTTTTCGTGTCCAAATGCCTATAAATATGGGGGTAGAGACACTCATTTTACACTTTGTTGAAATCTATTCTGGTCAAGTTCTTATTTTCCAAGCTTTCTAAATCCTTTCTACACTTAGAATTTTCAAGCTATCCGCTGTAAGTTCTTATCCTTATTTATGTTTTCTTTTATTTTTCTTTACAAAGATGTCTAGCGCTTCAAATAGTGAAAATCCTAGGTCTGATGGTGCAGCATTCCAGGGGAAAACTAGGGTTGAAAGTGCATCTCAAATAACACATGAGAGTAGTTCTAATAACTCATCGAGCGATAGCTTAACCTCAAGCAGCTCTAGTACTGAAAGGGCTACCTTCGGGGGTGAGGCTGTCTCTAGTGAAGCGCCTATGCCGCGCAGTAGATTATTCACACTAGACCACTACAAAAAAGTAGTTTCTAGAATATCCTTGACTGATCTAGTTTGAATTAAGGAGATGTACCACATTCCTAACAAGTATGAACTTTTAGTGCGCGAGCTTTAGGGTAGGATGCATCGATCTCTCAAAGGATGTGTAACGGTGTTTGAGGAGGGATTGAGGTACAGCCTTAGGTTTCCCTTAGCGCCAGCTATAGTCGACCTCCTGGTAGGCCTCGAGGTCTGTAAACCCAGCTGCTCACCAACTATTTTGCCATAATATATAGTTTTACTGTGTTGTTGTACCTGTTTGACCAGCCAGCCTTATTTGCCAACTTTTCTAATCTATTCCACTTGCTAATATCCTAAACGTTGGGTACTACAGAAGAATTTGAGTTCTATTATTTAACTGCGCACCCATATCAAAAGTTTCTAGTAGGCCCTTCCTTCTCGTACGGCCAGGAGTGGAAAAAAATATATTTTTTATGTTTGAGGGTTTAGAGATTTTAACATTCTGAGGGGGTAGTAGAAGGGGCATATGGAAATTCCAGAGAGCCAAATACTTAGGTAGCCCAACACCTTTATTCGAGACTTGATCAAATTTGGCCTTATGAAGGCTTCAATTTTGACATGAGAGAGGTGTTTGGTGTTGGCTAGCCTATCGCCAGCCGAGTTTGACCTACCGCGGGCGATTGACTAAGTAGAGATCTTCATTAATTGTGTTAATTGTGAATTTTATTCTTTTTGCTCAATTTTGATGGCTTTTGTTTTGTCTTTGTTGGCAGATCGAGAATAGCCTGTAGTCGAGCAGAAGCTGCAGCAAAAGCCCAAAGAAATGAAGAGTGTCATTAAGTAACTACTCGATGAGAGATAGCTCCGATGGAACCTACGCCCTCAACTTGATGAATCACTGCCCCCACAGCACACCAAATCGAATGGATGCCCCAGCCTTAACCCACTCAACCAGAGGAACGCATGCAAAGCTGCCCCATGGATTGGTGCAAAAGATAGATGATTGAATAAAGAGGTTCAGTGCCCAAGAGAACAACAGGCAATAAGAAGAAGCATAAGGCAGTTACAGGCTAAGACCTATTTAGCAAGCATGGCGATGAGGTTCTATTTCAACTGCCCTAACTGGAATTGCCCGCCTTTAGGCCTGACCCTACCATGGAGATGACATATTCGACCTTCATTATATAATTGTGGATGGTGGGCCCCAATGCCCTCAAGTGGATGGTCATTGGGCTCTTCACCAAAGACCAATGGAGACTTATGCAGCTGAGTCAGGTTGGAGTGCTTAGAGCTGTGGCCTACCATTGCAATATGGTAAATGTGAGGTTAGCTGTTTCTCATCGAATTCTTATTTTAGAAAGTTGCGTTGTTTGTTGATGCTCTTTATTTCAGGTGAGCTAGCTGGGGTATAACTTTTATCACTGGGTGGAGCTGGCTCTGGCTGATCGAGAGAAGCTGCACAATAGAGGAGATGTAGAAACTTTCAAGGTTCAGCTTAAGTCTTTCTAGCTCCAAGTCAACCAACTGATGAAAGAGGTGGCAGATCTCAAGGAGTAGTTGAGTTCTAAAAATTAGCAACTAGTGTAGGCAGTCAAAGAGAGGAATTAGATGGACTCTATACTGAAGAAGACTCATTTAGACTTGTAGGTGAGCTACTCCTCAGGTTGTGCGGTTGGTCGCGCAAATGCACTTGAGGAGGCTCAGAAGGCCTTCACTCGACAGCTCTCCACAATGCAGTGGAAGGTGATGGAACAGTTCATATTGAGCTCGACCTTTCAGGATACGAGCATAATTATGTTGATTGACAATACTTGTGAAGCATTCCACAAGGCAGTCAAGCAGCTCGAGTGCCTGGGCTATACTTTTCAACTCAAAGATAAGACCAAAATAAGCTCTGCTTTTGATGATAATCTATAGCCTTACCACAAATTTGAGGAGGGCTGGGTCAATCGGGCTGGGGAGAAGGACACCACAATAAATGCCCTTGTTGAGCCAATGACTAAAGCCTAAAAGAAATAGACTGAGGTTGAGGCCAAGCTGAATAAGTTGGTGAATGAATTTGCCTTCGTCGAGGACCTCACTATCCAATTGAGGGAGGAGCAGACCGATGTCGCCCAGAACGTGCTGCGTTCAACTAACTTCATGAGCAACATCGTGGGTCTTCTCGACCACCTCAAGTGATTCAACCACTCACATATGTCTTGTTGGAGCTTAATCAAGACTAGTCGGAGGGTGACCAAACGGGGTCAAGCCAGAGTTGACACCCCATTTCTATGTTGCTCTTTATTCTTGTTTCTTTATTTTTGCTTTCTTTTTCCCTTTTTCTTTTTTTTTTTGTAATAGAAATTTGATTGTAATGAATCTTCTATTCAATGAAAAAAAAATTTCTTATCTTTGTTGTTGAATGACATAAATTTCACATGTTTCTTGTCGAATGCAATTTTTCTATCGTGATTGTATGAGTGAATAGTTGACAACTATGTTAGTTATCCATAAAATTTATAAAATTCAACAACTTTGTCATTGATTTTTGGTTAGTGTTGAGAGAAATGCATGGTCTTGCCAAAGCGCACTCGTCTTTATAGTCAATTTTCATTATTTTATGGTCTAACTATTAATCAACTATTGGGCCAATTATATAGTTGGGGCTAAAAAGTTTTTAATTTTCTAACATATAGATGTTTGGAGTCAACTGCATGGTTGATTTGGAACTTTGGTTTTGCGTCCACTAAGGGGTCAACTCAAAATTTGACCATCATATAATTGCTTCTTTGTCAACGATGGGGTCGATGTGAGACTCTCACGTGGCAGTGTGGAACTACTTTTAGGTCAACTACTTGATCGACTTGATACTCGAGTAGCAGTGAGAGGTTGCATGTTCGTCGACTACGGGATCAGCTTGGAACTTTAATGGTAGCGTGTAACTACTTATTCATCGACTACGGGGTCGACTTGGAGCTTGAGTGGCAGCATGAGGCTGCTTATTCATCGACTACAGGGTTGACTTGATGCTAGAGGTGGCAGTGTGAAGCTGCTTGTTCGTCGACTATAGGGTTGACTTGTTGCTAATGTGTGGTAGTGTGAAGCTACTTGTTTGTTGACTATGGGGTTGACTTGATACTTGAGTAGTAGCATGAAGCTGCTTATTTTTTGACGACGAGGTTGACTTGATGCTTATAATGGTGTGAGATAGATGAGACTATGACAATACAAACAAATGGTAGCAGTGTTGTTGAAACTTTATTCATATCTCAGGATATGAGAATGATTACAATGTGGTTAATATGTAGAATTTCTTCAAATTCATAGCATTCCATGGGCAAGGGAGCTCATCCTCATCAACATTAGTAAGTTGATAGGTGTTATATTTTGATACCTTCACAATGGTATAAGGTCTCTCTCATTTTGGGTCAAGTTTACCGACATTCTTAGACATTTCCACCTTTTTGAGAATGAGGTTTTTGACCTTAAAGTGGCATAACTTCACCTTTTTGTTATAGTTTTCTGCCTTCTTTGGCCTGTAGAGTTGCATCATATTGTAAGCTTTTTGCCTTCGCTCATCGATAGTCTATAGGTCGAGCTTCTTTTCTGATGTGTTTCTGATCGAGTGGAAGTGAATGACTCAAGCTATATGTTAGATGAGTTCTAAAGGGATGACTGCCCTAAAACTATAAACTATACTATAAGGGTTGTGACTTGTAGCTATTTAGGGAGTTGTTTTGTATGCCTATAACACTGGGAGGTCGTCTGCCTAGCTCGAGCTAGTATCTTGTATCCTGGCTTTTAAATGGTTGAGGATCATTCTATTTGTCACCTTTGTGTGGCCGTTCGATTGAGGATTACCCACTAAAGTAAAGTGCAAGGTGATCCTTATGGCTTTGCACCTACTTCTGGTGCTTCTGTTTTGGAATTGGTTCTTGTTATCTGAAATAAGTATCTTAGGTAGGCCAAAGTGACAGATGATATTTTTCCAAATGAAACTCTTGATGACTATGTCTGTTATCTTCAGAACAACTTTAGCTTTGACCCATTTGGTAAAATATTTGACCACAATGATTATGAATTTTTTTGACCTATTGACTTTGGCAGTAAGCCCAAAATGTCGATTCCCCACTGGTCGAATGGCCAAGAGATTTAGACATTAACCATGGGCATGGCAAGTTGATGCGGTAGGTTCGAATGAACTTGGCATGATGTACATTTTTGAGCAAAATCCATAGAATCTTTCAATAATATTGGCTAAAAGTATCCATACCTAATTACTTTATGTGCGAAGGATCTTCCCCCAGAATGATTTCCACAAATACTTGCGTGAATGTCCTATAATACTTCATGAGCCTGGTTGGGATCCAGGCATCTCAGGGACGGTCTAGAAATTAACCACTTATATAGTTGGTCATGTTCATTGAGCACAAACTTGGCGACTTATCCTCGAAGACATCGAGCTTCACTCCTATATTTGGGGACTGTGTCATGACTTAAGTAATGTTTGATTGGATCCTACCATAAAAGGGTTGTCTATTTGATGCGCCCTACTAAGTTCTCATCAAGTGGGTTGATCGACAACCTATTAATGACCAAAAATATTATTGTCCTATCTCTCGTGTCCCTTGTTGAGCTAGTAAATTTGGACAGGGCATACGTACACTCATTCTCAGATCAGGGTACCTAACTAAGGGTGAACTTTTTTAATGATTGCTGCAATTTTCTAACCTCTACCAGATACCTGCTCATTATGGAATCCTTAACCTCAAAATTTCCATTAACTTGTTTTGCTGCCAGCTAGCAGTTTGTGATCATAGCCAAGTGCTCGATGCCTCGATCGAGTGCCATCCTCATATCAGCAAGAAGAGCCTCATATTCTGCCTTATTATTAATAACTTCATAGTCGAGTTTTATTATAAAATCATACTCCTCCACTGCTGGAGAACAAAGGGCCAATCCTGCTCTCCCTCTAGATGTAGTCGATGACCCATCGATGTGTAAAGTCCAAACAAGAGAGGCTTTATAATTTTTCTCAAGCAAGTCTACTTGTTCGGCGATGAAGTTCACCAGGACCTGTACTTTAATAACAATCCTCAATTGAAAGGTAATGTCAAACTCTCCCAATTTGATAGTCCATTTACTTAACCTTCCAGAGGTGTCTGGCTTCGACAACACCTGTTTCAATAGCTGGTTGGTCAGCACTATCATGGCATGAGATTGGAAATAAGAATGCAGCTTCTAAGCCACGGTGACTAGTGCTAATGCAAATTTCTCAATCTCTAAATAGTTGTGCTCTGGTCCTTGGAGTGACTTACTGCAGTAGTAGACTAGTCGATGGTTGTTATCTCTGGTTGAAACTAAAACTAAACTAATTGATGCCTCTAAAACTGCCAAATATATCTGAAATACCTCTTGGAGTTCAAGTTTTATCAGTATAAGGAGTGAGGATAAATACTGCTTTAACTCAACCAATGCCTAATCACACCGTTCATTCCATTGAAAACCTAATTTCTTGGCATTCCTGAGAATTTTCAAGAAAGGCAACCTCTTTTCTACCAACCTTGCGATGAATCTGCCTAAGAAAATAATTCTTTTGACCAGCCATTGTATATCTCTGATAGTTCGAGATGGGGCAATGTCCAAGATGACCTGAATGTTCTGTGGATTGGCCTCAATGCTCCGTTGACTAACCATATAGCCCAGAAATTTTCTTCCTTGAACCCCAAACGTATACTTGTTTGGATTCAATTTCAAATCAAATGCTCTCAATATTGCAAAAGTGTGATTCAAGTTGAGTAAATGGTCTTGGGTTTTTTTCATCTTTATAATCATGTCATCGACATATACTTCCATCGACTTGCCTATCTTATTTTTGAACATAAAATTGACAAGCCTTTGGTAAGTTGCTCTAGTATTTTTCAATTCAAAAGGCATGACCAAAAAGCAATAGACCCTATTGGAAACCACAAAAAAAGTTTTATCCCTATCCTCGGGGGCCATGAATATTTAATGATAGCTTTAAAATACATCTATCATACTCAACAACTCACAACTAGTAGTGGAATCTACTAGTAAATCCATTTAAAGCAGGGGATATGGATCCTTAGGGCAAGCTTTATTCAAATCTGTAAAATTGTTACACATATGCCATTGTCCCTCATTATTTGGGAAGAGTACAACATTACAAAGCTAAGAAGGATATTGAATTTCTAAAATGTAGCCTGCATCTAGGAGTTTTCAAACTTCTTCTTCGATGATCTGGCTCTTCTCAGCATTGAATGTCCTTGTCTTCTACTTGATTGGTTTGTACAAGGGGTTGACATTAAAATGGTGCATGATCACACTAGGGTCTATTCTTTGGAGGTCGGATGCTTTTCAGGTAAAGATGTTAATATTTTTCCTTAAGAAATTGACCATAAGGCATTCTAGGTAAGGGCCTATATCTGTCTTAATCCAAGTTATCTTGTCGAGATTTCCTTATTCTTGCTCAATAGTTTTGAATTTCTCAATGGGTTCTACTTGAGTATCTTCCTACTTTCTCTTCTTATTGGCTTGGGTCTCCTCGAGTTCTGCTATAGAGGCATCCTCTAAGGTCTTCAATTATGGTTGAATCTTCTGCCCGCTTAACTTGATCAAAATATTGTAACATCTCCAAGCTTCCTTGATGTTACAAAGCAATTCACCTGTGCCAACTAGGGTTGAGAATTTAATTTTCATATGGTAAGTCAAGGTAATTGCACGAAAATCATTAAGGGCAAGTTGACCAATGATAACATTATAAGCAAATAGGGTGTCAACTACCAGATAGTTTACCATTAAAGTCCTTCTTTAGGGTGTCTCCCTAAATGATGTTGAGAGATTGATAGGCCTTTTTGGAATGATCTCTAACCCCCCAAAGCCAACCTAAGGGGTGCATACATGTTCAAACTTTGGCTACCCTAGATTCATTCTTTTCAGGGTGGAGAGAAAGATGATGTTGGTTGAGTTGCCATTATCGACTAGAGCCTTCCTCACTTCAAAGTTGGTAATCTCACTAGAGACTACCATAGGACAATTAGTTTTGTGGTCAATATTATTTCCTTCGAGGTGGGCTAAGTCGCTGTTAGTGAAGGAAATGGGCTCTATGCTGGTCGATAAGTGGAATGTTGTTTCGACCAATGAGGCTTTGATCGACTCTAGCCTCATTGCTAATTTGGAGTCTCTCCAGATGGACCTCTCATGATCATATCAATTACTTCTTGAGTGGGCAGGTGGTCTTCATAGGGGCTAACCGACCTTTTCTATAGGGAGTCGGGTAAGTTTTGCCCCCTTTTGCCTGTGCATCTACAACCACATATTTTTTGAGATGGCCTTCTCTGATGAGCCTCTCGATTTTATCTTGGAGATTGAAGTATTCATCTGTGTCATGCCCCTTTTCTTTGTGAAAGTGGCAGTACTTTTTTGACTTTTTCATCGCTTCAGTTTTCATCAATTTTCTCAATTTCTTGAGGAGATTGTCATGCTAGATGACATACAAGACCTCTCTCCTTAGGATATTTAGTGGCGTGTAGTTGTGGAAGCACTTTATTGGAGATCAACCTTTCTCTCTATATTTTGGTTATCTTTCTCCTTTTTCTTTTTATCGACCTTAGAGTTTTCAAATTTCAACTTGTTCATTGCCTCCTGGGTCATATATCTCTCCACTAGGTCAAATAATTTCTCCATCGACCTTGAGTACTCGCCAACCAAAGCATTAGCACATTCTTTATATTTGAGCCCCATGAATAGCATATCGATTAAGAATTCGATCCTAGGATTTTCTATATTCAGGACCTCTATATTGAACCTCATGAAGAAGTAATGAAGAGACTCCCCCTTGTTCTGCTTGACGGTATGGAGGTTAGTGTTGGTGAGTTTCACCTTTCTTTGGCTGGAAAATTGGTACAAAAATTTATCACAAAGCTGATCATAGTAGTATATCGACGAGGTCTCTAACTTAACAAACCAATCAAGCGCGATGCCCTAGAAAGTGGTCACCAGCATCTTGGAGCCCTGCAGCTGTATCATATGCTCAAACTGCATTAAGTGCTCATTGGGGTCTGTCGAGCTGTTATACCTTGGTAGTCTAGTCGGGACCTTGGAGTTAATAGCAATGCGCTTGTTGACAATCTCTTGGATGAAAGAAAAACCTCTTTCTTGATGAGATCTTTGGGAGCCCTTTGGGTTGGGCATTCTATTAGTGTTTCTCCTTAAAATCTCGTCAAGGTGTCTGTTTAATTGTTGAACTTGGTAGGAGACTTCTTCCTACTTCTCCTTATTAGTTTGAGTGGCATTTCGATCAAAATAAGGTATCACGTGCTTGGCCCCATTACGCTGTGGGGCTCGAATAGGCCGAGCCGCATGGTCTGCAAATTCTTCCACTTCTTCATACTGGTCACGTTTGGAGCGTTTGACACTATTGCACTGTGAGGCTCAATTATGTCGAACATGGTGGTCCACAGAGTTAGCAATTTTCTCCTTTAACTCTGGTTGCCCCCTCTCTCCTTAGGGGCATCTAAGGCTGGTTTCACGTCTAGATGGTGGCTGCCTGGTTTCCTTGCGACCACGACTATCCCAGAGAGACCTTTCTTCTGGTAAAGGTAGTTGCAGAGTAGCACTGCTAATGAGGGCTAGCACGGTGGTGTGCCTATTTAATGCACCAGAGATTTGCTCACTTATCAATTGCATGAGTTATGGCATGGTCTGTGTTACAACCTACTCCTGCGGGGTGCTAGGGCCTAGAGCATGTAAGTCTTGTAGGGGTAGAGGGAGAGGTGGAGATGCGGACCTTCTATTATCCTTTCTCTTAGATGCAGCTCTTCTTGTGTTCACCATTTTTCAATTGTAATATCAAGTTTCCCATAAACGGCACCAAAATGATAAGGTTGAAAGTTATTTATAGTGAATTGAGTAGTGTTTGGGCTGATTGGACCAAAGGGGTCGAATGATCCAATAGCAATATTCTTTGAGATTTGAGATCTACAACAAACAACAAATGTTAAACTAGCCAAGGTGCCCTCGGTGAAGGCACTTCGACGCTCAAGTTAGTTTTAATCGAGATAAAATAGTCAAACAAAAGAGTAGGAGCGTATAATGCATATGGCATTACTTAGAGTGTGGCTGGAAGTGAGATATTTATAGCCTTCTCTTGGTATGTAATATGTCTAATATGTCTCATATGCCCTTATTAGGTATAAAGGGCTATTATTCTTACTTGGAGGTTATTGGTCATTTTTTATCCTGATTCTATTTCAGGTGGCATCATTTTCTGATTTTTAGGATGAATAGTATTTTGATGGTGGGCCTCCTTGCCAAAGTTGGTGGCAGTATTGGTGGCAAAGACTATATCAAGTGGCACGCGCCATTAATGCGGAAGCATGCTACTTGTCAAAGCATTAAATATGGCCATTTTATGAGTCAGCGCCGGAATGAGTACTCTAGTTGACAAAAATTGAATAGACAAGGTGGTTGACCAGATAATGGTTGATTAGGTCGAGTGGCTTGAAGCCACATGTTAGGTATGGTCGAGAACAATCCATTCGACTAGGCGGTTCTGATTGAGTGGATCGGCCCAGTTGGGTCCAGAGGCGATGTTGGGCTGTGCATGTTAAGTAGGCTTGGGAGCTTTATTTGAGGTTGATAACTTATTGGGATAGGCCTATTGGGCTATCTCATATCAAATTGAATTATAATTTATAGGAATAGACCATTATAAACCTTTATTTTGAAGATATTGTTTAATTTAAATTGTTGGATAATTATGCCATTAGTATACTATTCTTTGTCTTATTAAATATAATTCTAATTCATTCTTAGTCTTAATTCATTCTATGTCAACTTGATAGAATACATAAAAATGAATAGGTTATCCAATCTTTAAATTCAATCATCTTACTGAAGATATAGCTTTGAACTTCAATAGAAAAATAATAGCATCACTACAAAATAGAATATTTTTACACCCCAAATGTGGGTCTTGTTTTACTTCATAAAGGCTAATATATAGAATTATTTCAATTAAAAAAATAAGACAAAGAAAGAAAAAAGTACCGTACCTTGTTATATAGCCCTAGTAAAAAATACCCATACTAGGGGCACCTAAAAAAATGTGAGCAATAGATCTCATTTTCTCTACCTAATAAAATATGGGTAATTTTACTCACCACTTAAGTGCCTGCCACATTTTGACCTAATCCACAAGTAACCCATGAACAAAAATTGTATTGTCCTATATTTTTCTTGTTTGTAATCTTTAATTAATTGAGATTAGTGAATTATTTAAGAAATAATCAAATCTTATTTATTAGAATTAATTTCTGTTAATCAAAACTTATTTAAAAAAAAGAAAGGAAAAAACAAACTAGAAACTAAGTAGATAAGGATAAAATTTTTAGCACTTTTAGTCATTGTAGAACACCTAATTTATTAGGTCTCCTTCTCCATGTCACATTCAAACAATTTCTTCTTCCTACAATACACATTCAAACCTTCATATTTTCCAACAAAATAATTATTCTTAGAAAGTTTTCAACCTATTGATCTCCTTTGAAGAAATCCCAAACGTTAGGGTAAGAAAAATATTGCCAAGAAATCTCAACCTTGTTCTCCCTTCTTTATAAGTATGATTCCATATTTAAATTATGATATAACATAAGTTTTGGTTAAACTATCTGTCATAACATTTGTATTTTGTATGCATTTGATAATTGCAAAGTCTAATAGTTGATGCTGTTATGTTTTGAATTTTAGATTCTAGGGTTAAAAGCTGTATATCAATTCAAGGATTAAATTTTGGTAATTTTATTTCAATTTTTTTTGTACAATATTCAATGTGTTTAGAACATACCTAAAAAATGTTGTGTTTAAATAATTTTTTTGGAATTTTATAAAAATCCTAGAAGTTTCCTGCTAGATTAACTGGTTTTTAAAAATTTATTTACCCATCAAAACGAAAGAATTTTTAATTGAGAATTTTTATTATGAAACTTTTTTGTGTTTAGAATATTATTATAAAATTTTAAATTCTCAGATCCCATAGTTATTTTTCTAAAAATCTTCAAGTAATTGTCTAGTGCTTGTTGAGTTGGATCACTATCTTAAATTTTGAGAATTTGCTACATATGATAATTGAAGTATCTTAATTTATTAATTTTATAAAATTAATTTCAAACTCGTCTAAAATAATACAGTTATAACCCAAAAGTTTTTATTTTATTTTTGAAATATATTGATGTGCCATGTTAGAAATCTTTCTACAGAAAATGCCCGTTTGTTTTCATGAGAGCATTTTGACGTATTTTTCTCTTAGTCCCAAATTGAATTTGGAAAAGGTTTCAGCAGATAAATTATAGATCTATATTATAGATTTTTACATGATTTTAAATCACCTTCATCTGAGACATGTTGTGAAAGTTATAGCTTAAATACAATCAAGTGTTAAATCGAAAAATTTCCTGGAAACTAGAAATTTATTTTTGCACCACTGCTGCCTATTGAACTCGATTTTTCTCTTCAATATTAACCAATTTAGACTAGGTCACAATAGAAAAGTTTTAGAACTCTTTCTTGGCTTTCTAATACCACTAGAATCAAGCCAATTGGATATTTAGAAAGAAAGTTATGAGTGAATCAACAAAGTATATATGAAATAACAAGTTCTTAACAAAATTAGGCTGGTGTTATATGTTGGCTCCTGAGAATCAAACCACTCCTAAAATATTTAAGTAGGATAGAAATATATAATATAGGAAATATAGTGCTATGATTAGTTTACTAAGTTCCCTCTTGCTTCATACAAATTTTATAGGAATTTTTATTAGTATTGGTTTTAGATTTTTATGGATCTTTATCTAGGTCTTTTGGATAGATTTGGGATTGTTTTTCATGGATCAAATTGAAATATTAATTTAGTTGAATATTACTTTTGTGTCAACAGGTGTTTAAGAACTTAAAACGTCAGAGTTGATCTTATTGATAATTATAGTGAGTGCCTAAACCTACATATATTATATAATACCTTTCAAAATCTAGAAGGTTACATACTGTAATGCATTCAATAATTTTTTTTTCAATTTACACTGCATTATATTTATATTTCACTATGCACATAAAATTTCTTATTTTTTTACCAGTTAAAAAGAAAAACATATTCTTTTATGATATCTTTTTATTTAATAATATTTTTAAACTAGCAGTCAAATCTAATTATCAACCGATGACTGAATTTACTGTTGCTGTTAATTGGATCTAATTTGATCTAAGTGTCCGAGGGACTTCACCAAGCGGCAATGGGCTTGTCGATTAGACCCCAAACCCCTATGATCTAATCCCCCTAGTACACAACAAAAGCTGTTTCTGATTAAGGTGGATCATAGGATTTCTTGAGGACCTATGCTTTGGCACTATTTGGTAAGGTCGCACTTTGCCGGAGTGATAGAGAATTGTTACGGTGGGAGTAATAAAGTTGGTCGGTGGGAGTAATAAAGTTGATCGGCTACATCAGACATGTGTTCGATCATTGCATTTAATCGTTGGTCTATAAAAATGTTTATCGTTTATTTAGTTTTACTACTGTATTATGCATAATTGCTTTTTATTGTCTTTTCAAATGTTTATAACTATTTTTCACAGTTATTCAAGTATTTATAACTGTTTCTCACTATTTTTCTTAAGTATTTATCACTGAGTATCTTTTGATTATGATATATTCTTGAACTTACATTGCACACACTTGGCAATCACTGAGTCCTTTACTCATATTTTATTTTTCTTTAACTTTCTTCTAATAGACTTAAACCCTAACCTTAGTGAAGAGGTGAACCCACTTTCAATGAGAATTAGAACTACAGTATTTTGGAATTTTGCGGTAGTCTCAGCATTTGATGATGTTAGCTTATTAGTTTTCTTACGAATTTTAGTTGAGGTTAGAGTACTATTATTTGAGTTTTCCTGTTGCAAGACCGACTTAATTTATGTTGAGTACTTGGTGTTCTTTTGTTTAATATTATGATTTTGAGTTAGATTATTTCTATTAGTTGGAATTGAATTTCACGCCTTGAGACTAGATTACGTTGTTGATTTTGGGGCGTGACAACAATACATGTATATATATTAAAATTTTCTCTAATTCTCATAAATAATTTGGAGGATATAACACATTTTTCTGTAATAACAACATTGTTTAAGTTGTAATAAATTCTATAATAATATTTTTTGAAAAAACTTTCTTCGTGATTTGACATTTTAATTTAATGTATGAATATTATTATGGAGTAAAATTTATAGAAAATTTAATAAATACTAGATAATTTTTATTTTTTTCCTTATATATATTCTTTTATATATTTTTTATATTTATATAATATTAAATATAATTATAATATCACCAATTAAATGAGTAATTAATAAGACCACTAATTCAATTTCTCAAACATAGTATAAAACAGCCAAGACCCATCATCCGCCCACGCAAATCCAATACATCATGGTTGAATCCTGTCCACAACCCACTTAAGGACCCAAACCCATCCAGACTGGACCGGGTTTGGGGCCGGGTGCGGGTTAGATCCTACATCCATTTCTAATAGATTATCAAAAGTTGCTGAACTCCGAACTCCACCTCCATCAAAAGATGCTATCCTCAGCCCAAACACCACGCCTCCTCCGTTACACGACGACCACCACCACTCTTAAATGCCTCCACTCCTCCCCGCTTCCCACCTCCGTCGCAACTCCGCCGCCGCCTTCGCAAATCCTCACTACTCGCAAATCCCTACTCTCCCGCCAAACGTCCGCAGTGGGCCTCGCCAAGTCCTTTCTCCACCGCCTCCGCCGTATCGAGCCGCAACTCAACAGCTTCCTCCATATCTCTCCTGACGAGGCCGTTCTGAAACAGGCCGAGGAACTGGATAACAAGATTAAGAACAGTGAGGAGGTGGGTCCCCTAGCTGGCGTTCTGGTCGGAGTTAAGGATAATATATGTACAAATGATATGCCCTCGACTGCGGGTTCGAAGCTTTTGGAGAATTATCGGCCGCCTTTCGATGCCACGGCAGTGAGGAAGCTGAGGGAGAGTGGAGCTATTGTTGTTGGGAAGACCAATTTGGATGAGTTTGGCATGGGCAGTACAACAGAAGGCTCTTCTTATCAAGTTAGTTTTCTTTATATTTATTTTTTCAGTAATTAAGAAATTGATAATTTGGTTTTATTAATGTAAAACTAGGAGAAGCTGAGCATTAGGAAGGTAGAGGAAATGCAGCGAAGTTTTGGCACTCCTCTGTTCGTAGAATTGTTTTTTCTTTACATTGAATTGATATTATTACCTAAAGTTTCCATTCTTGATGTCCAGAAATTATGCCTCGGTATTGATGTACTCCAATTTAGTTTATCTTTTAGGTCTAGTATTTGATTTGCATTATGTACTGCAATAAATCCACTTTCTTTATCGGATCGATAATTGCACAGCTTTGTCACATGTTAGTTGTGTAATCAGTGATTGGAATTATTTGAATAGTTAAGTGGTACATAAATTCAGTGGAACTCCATATGCCTAAGGTATTGAAGCTTTCCTTGCTTCTTGAACTGCTAGTATAGAAACTTGCACCTGGTTCTGGACAAGTATTGGAATCACAGCATTAATCATGCATAATAATTACAATATATGGAAGTGCTAAAGTGACTTCTGAGTGACTGTCAATCAAGATCTGGTTTCCATTAGTGCAATTCTAGAGGAACAGATATTGCAATAGTGATCCATATGGCCACTTTGAGTCATTGTGTTTATTGCATCAAGTTTTCAGATTGTGGCTTACAATCACTCATCAGTATTCAGTAATATAATTGCTAAATAGTACCATTATAAATCACTACAGGAGATGGCAACCGTGAAGACCATATCTTGATAACATGGAGATCTATTGATTTTGACATTCCTTTTCTTTTTTGGAGGTGATGAATTTAAAGAGTGAATAATTTAGTCCTTTTTTACAATCTGTAACCAGAAATGGTTTACTCAGGTGATGCATCTTTGTATTCGTTAGGTGACAGCTAATCCTTGGGATTTGTCAAGGGTACCAGGAGGATCATCAGGGGGATCAGCTGCAGCTGTTTCTGCTAGACAATGCATGGTGGCATTGGGAAGTGATACTGGTGGAAGTGTCAGGCAACCAGCATCTTTCTGTGGTGTTGTCGGATTGAAACCCACATATGGGCGTGTCTCAAGATATGGACTTGTGGCTTATGCTTCCTCCTTGGATGTTATTGGATGCTTTGGTTCATCAGTTGCTGATGCAGGACTTCTCCTTCGCATTATTTCGGGTCATGATAAGTTTGATGCAACTAGTAGCAAGCAAGTAAATTTCTGAATCTTTAATGCTGCGTTAAAATCTAATTGTACCAAATGATTTTCAGTGTCCAAAATAAAGGAATTCTTAACTACCATTGAGTCCATAGTTTTCTGTGTACCTTCTCAGGGATTGATAGAAAAAGAACATTTGCTATATATATATATATATAATATGCTTAGATGAAGAAAAAATCAAGTACATATATTGCATACCTAAAATCTCACATGGAATTTATAAGTGTCAGAATATTGTATTGCCATGGATGTGCAATAATGGAGCCATTTTGTCTGGATCGGGTTCCTACCTGCCTGGAATATCGAAACTCAATCTAATATTTCTAAGATTAGAGTTTACAGATAATTGGACATACTGTAAAAAATAAAATATTCATCTGTTAGAAACTTGTTTTAATCTTGTTGGAAGCTGTACTTTTCAGGAAGTCCCCGACTATGCATCTCAGTTTGTTGAATTAGATAACTTGGAATCTAAACCCTTGGAAGGACTGAGAGTTGGTGTTATTCGTGAAACCCTTGAAGATGGAGTTGATTCCAAGGTAATCTCCTTAGTCCGTGGTGCTGTCTCCCATTTGGAAGAGCTTGGATGCGATGTGACAGAGGTATCTTTTTCTCATACAGTGTTAATCTCCTCTTTTGTCTTTATCACCGCAACAGAATGCCAGGTTTCTCATTAGCATGTTCCCTTTGTGCATATTCAGGTCTCGCTGCCGACATTTTCCCTTGGATTGCCGGCATACTACATTCTTGCTTCATCAGAATCATCATCAAATTTGTCACGCTATGATGGTGTCAGGTTATATTCTAACGTGGTCTATTATAACACTCCGTCTACATTCAATATATACATATATATACACATATACATATATTTATGCATGCATGTGTATGTGGGAGGGAGGGATTTGCAGAGATGAAGTTGTGGTTATTGTGAGCTTGTAGAGTGGGAAGGGTAACGAGAGGTGAATCTAATTCTGATTGTGGTAAATTTATTTTCTGTAGTAGAGCGTGCTAATAGCTCTACTTACCAATCGAAATAACTTCAGAAATTTGCTGTTAACTTTTGTATCCATGTGTTGCTTTGTGCAGATATGGAAACCAAGTTCTTGGCGATGAACTTAATTCTCTTTATGGGGATACCCGTGCTCAAGGGTTTGGTTCTGAGGTACAGATCTGTCCAATATGCCCCACAGCTTTGGACTTAAACACATGATTGTGGAAAACATTCTCATTTGTCATTGTTCCACCTGTTTTGTGGTGTAAGGATAATATTTCCTATTTCTGATTTGGCAACATTTATTTCATTATTACAGGTCAAAATGAGAATTCTAATGGGTACATATGCTCTTTCTGCTGGTTATTATGATGCATGTTACAAGCGTGCCCAGCAGGTTTGAATGGTTGTCTGGTTTTATAGTATCCATAATTAAGACAAGTTAGATAATGAAAAGTTGTACCACATGTTTTGTCAATCCATTTGAGCATCATGATAGTTGAGGATCTAGGTGATAAACAATCAACTTTGGCACCAAAAGTAACAGTTTTAATTGTTTCATGCACTTCCCATTGTGATGGTTGTGATGTGATCTTATTTTTCTGGACTAGATGCATTTGTCATACGAGAGAAAATTGATGACCATACTGATATTTCAGGTTAGGACAATAATTCGAAATAGCTTCAAGGAAGCTTTGGACAAAAATGATATCTTAATATCTCCTGCTGCTCCATCTGTTGCTTATAAGATTGGTATGGCACGTGCACCTTTTCACTTTTTCTTTGTGATGTTTCTGTCAGATCTGCCCTTTGTTTTATATGGCCCGTCACTGTCACTTTTTTTATTTGGTCAACTTGGAATATGATCCTAATATAACTGGTAATGTCCAGGAGAGAAGAAAAATGATCCATTGGCCATGTATGCAGGGGACATAATGACTGTGAGTCTGTATATTTGTTCCTTTAATTTCGAATTGACATTTTTCTTTAGTCCTTGTTGGTTATTTGTTTCGATAAGTGAATAGCTTAATTCCCTTTTTTGGTGGTCCTGCAATCTCTACTGTCCTTAAGTTATAATACTGGCTGGTGGCATAAATTGAAAAGAGAAGGCTCTTAGGTCTTAGCCATATTTAAATGAAAGGATGATGTACTGATCTTTTTTGCCCCTTTATCATGATCCTGCCATTTAAATTGTCTGCCAGACAAGAAATTCTTCAAAACTGTTCATCAACTGCTCTTAAGTTTCAGTTTTCCCTGGAAGGGATGAGTTACTTCTGACTTTTATCTTGTGTATCTGCTTTGTGGGGGTTTGTGACTCCAAAGTCTCTGAATGAGGTTGTACGCTTCTACGTGGGATATCAGTCTCTGCTTAGATTCCCTTTTAGCAGCTAGAGTAGGAAAATTTTTGCTCTTGCATTTGACAAAACTATTGTTAGAAGTGCAAAAAGATTGAAAACAAAGGCATCTCTGGATGAGAGCAAATCAATTTTTTATGCTGCATGCTTGCCTTCTCTGTTATTTTGTGGAGTAATATTCCCTTGAAATATCTATCTGGAAAACATGGTTGGCCTTTGTTTGCAATTCTTTGAGAGAATTTTATAATTTGGTGCAGGTCAACGTGAACTTGGCTGGTCTGCCTGCACTGGTTTTACCATGTGGATTTGTTGAGGGAGGGTCTGCTGCCCTGCCTGTTGGATTTCAAATGATTGGAGCAGCATTCAATGAGGTAAGGCAAATATCCCTGTTTTTGTGTGACCATTGAAAGGTGTAGTTTTTCATTCATATTCTATTCTTCTGTTGGGCGAACATACTTGACTAGGAAATTTTCATGAATCTCTTTTGAAGGTTATCAAAATTCAAGTGTTAAGAATTGCGTGTACAATGAATTATATAAAATTGTTAAGCAATATCTCAATATGTAGGATCCCTATGACGTAGGTTTCTTAAATAGTCTATCGCTGCCCTTAAGACCTACTTAATCTCCATTAAAGTCTTTATTAGTTTTATGGAAAGTTTTGAGATAAAGTGGTCAACCTAAATTAGTCTAGGAGCTACATCCCTGGAATTTTGGTTGTGTTGATCACTTCATCAAGCCCTTATAAAATATAAACTGTTTTGGTGGCTGCCACATGGCGATCTCTAAATGCTATAGAGACTGTCGAACAAAGGTATGTATATGTTTATTTATTTCCTTGATATATTGTAACCATGTTTTGTTTCTGAATTTGATAGCCCTTTCAAGCCTCGTATCCATGGATCCTGTTTTTCGATGAAGACCTCTCTTTTTCTCTCTCTTTCTCTAGGTTTTGTATTCATTTTCATTTTTGCTGATGTCTATCATATGTGTTATTGATAAATCTTATGCCTCGCTTCTATGTGCTATTTTCACCACCTTTGGAACTCTTCTTGCTCGGTTTTTGTTCCCCCTGCTTTTCTATTTATTTATTCCCCACTAAGATGCTAATAAATAGTGCATCATCTCAAGCCCCTAGTTTATGTCCTAGAAAATGGTTGGGCAACTTTACTCAGTGGTGGTAAGAATTGCGAGTATGCAGTCTACTAATCTTTCCTTTTCTAATTTTCCCAAAAATAAAGGAACTTTACCTGAATTGTGTTTGAGCTCTCAAGTGGATTCAATGTCTGGTGTGAAAATATGATAAAATCCACCTTAGTAGACCTATTTAATTTATTGAATCTTCTTATTCCAGTCTTTAGATGAGTGACAACCCTAAACCTTATTGCAGGAGAAGTTGTTGAAAATAGGGCACATCTTCGAGCAGACTCTTCAGGGCTGTTCTTTTATCCCCCCAATGGTGGCTGATGAATGGACTTGTTAATCAACTCTCAGTTTTCCCTGGGGGAAGAAGCAAAAACTGGGGAGTGTTCAAGGCAAGAATCAGAAATTCTCTTCTTTGTGCAGGTTCAACTTTGCCAACAGAATCATCTGAAGAGAATAATTTATTGGATTCTCTTTGGCAAAAGCCATTGAATTGGCTCACATTGAATATAGCATCCATGTAGGGGTAGCTCAAATCGAAAGCAAAACTTCTTGGTGCCGTCAATTGTGAACCGCTTCTGGAGATTAAATCCGCCCCACACATTACCTTGGCATGTTAGGGCTTGATGCCTTGACTTCAAACTTCTTACAAACCTAACCCACCGTTTGTTTTCATTTTCAAGCCTCATTTTTATTTTTTTCTTAAAATGAAATAGAAAACTATCAACTTTTATATTATTTTCTCGTATATTTTCATTCTCAAGTCATTGCTTTTTATATCCTTCTCCATTTTCATACATTTTTTTAACCTTAATTATTATTTATATCCACTTTTTACATTCCCAATAAAAATATTATGAATATAAATTATAATATTATTTTTTCAAATAGTTACACATCACATTATTAATCAAATTCAAAAATTATAGAATTTTTAATATAAAAAACGCCCGACACATTTAAATACATTTTATTTTTACTCGTGTAAACTTATAATTTTAAACAATATATTTAAATGCAATTCATTTTCAAAAATATTTATTTTGACTAATTTTTTATTATGTATTTTCACACAAAAATAAAAATGACTTCTGACAATGAAACCAAATGGGGCCGCAAGTATTTTAGGGAATGTGTGAAAACATAATATAATTTTTTCCAGGTAGCATGTATTTAATTTGGGCAATATGTCTAATTGGATTTTACATATATTCACTCTTCTGTTTTATGTTTTATTATTTGCCGCCACGCAGAATTCCCTCTCATTACGGAGGAGTCGGTGGCGTATGTGTTTGTTTGTTCCCGGAATTTGTGGCTGCTTTGGGAGATGAAGTCCTGTTGGAAGGAATATTAGTTGAATCAATCAATAAAACTTTTATGATGTTAAATAATTCTTTCCAAATATTAGCATTGTTTGTATTAAAAAATTTCTTTGTGAATTCAGATTAAGCAAAAACGTACAAATAGGAGAGCGTGATTCTTGCTAAAATCGAACTTTATGGACCTTAAACCATTTTCCAAAATCTTATTTTTTAAATTGGACAAAGCATTGAAAGAAAAAATATTTAGATTATAAATATGGGTTATTTACTTAGATTTTATTATAATTGATCGTATTACTATCAAAATTTCATTGGCATTTTTATAAATAGCATTAGTTGCAAGTTATGGAAGATCTTAATTACTTTCGATGAGTTGTTTTATAAATTGGTATCTCAGTATTAGTGTAGCATTCGTTCTCGCTCACTCGCTCAACTAAATTTCGTGCAACTATAGCATATGATACTCTGCTATTATTTTTGGGTTTGTGTATTAACATTTTTGCAACAGGTGTATAATTATAAGCTAACTTTTCCTAATATCCAACTTAGGTATATAATATAAGCGTTAAAATAAAATTAAACGACCCATAACTTTTGGGCCTTTGGGCCCATAACTACGTGATCCCTAGCCCATGAATGATGCTCGCGGCGGAAAAAGAAAAGAAGAAAGGGAAAAACACATGCAATACAACCAAAACCAAGAATATCAAGAATTGCAGATCCACCTAATTTCAACGCCACTGAAATTGCAATCACCGTCTGATATTGTTGACGTCATCATCTCCATCGCCGATCTCATCCAGGGTATGCTCGTTAAACGTCTCTTCCTAGATTCTTTCTTTCTTTTCTTTTCTTTTCTTTTTTTTTTTTGTTATTTTAACCAATTGATGTGATCTATTCTTGAATTTGAATTGTGAGTATTTTTCGTTTTCTTCTTTTCCGGTGACGACATTAGGTGGATTAATACAATTTGTAATTTGTGGAGTGGGATTTTGTTGTGTTTTCTCCCAGTATGCTGTAAAAATAGTGAATAAGTAGTCCACTATAATTTTTTAACATAGTCTAATAATTAGATTGAATAATTGTTAAGAAATTAATATTATTATAGACTGGTAATTTGCTTTTCATGGGGCCTTTGGTTGCATTTGATTTTATATATTTTTTGCTTATTACATGTTAAAAAATGATAATGCAATGGAAGAGAAATTGCTGGGAAATCTTTATAAAATCGGCGTTCTGAATTCTAGTTTGTGTCATTTAGAATTTTAAAAATTGATTGTTTTCCTTTTTTGTTCTTCTGAATATCTGGTTTTTGCAGTGGTTCAAGGAGAAAATAAATTCAATGACGATGCGTGAACCACCTTCATTAGTTGATTTATGTGTTCAGATGGCAATAGATAATGTTAGGTATCTTGGGGATGTTGGAGAAACGGATTATCATCTCCTAGATCGAATTTTATCTCACTGTACAATTGATCAATTGACGCACATTGAGAATAGTACAGAAGTAAGCCTTAGTCACTGTCCATTTTGTCCGCTCTAAAACATATTTCCTGGTCTTTTTTTAAAAAAATAAATTTAAGTGGTGACTAAAACTGTTGTGATCTTATTACAGGGTAGAGATCTCAGCCCCATAACCGATAAATTGTGGAAGAAATTTTACAAACTCCAATTTGGTGTTGATAGCACCAATATTGTTGTCGAGAGGATGAGACAAAGAAAAGTAACCTTCAAATGGAGACAATTGTATGAGGTAATTTTCACTTTCCTTAATTGTCAAATTAATGATTGCCTTTTAGTCTGTTGTTTTACTTCATTTATTACCGTACCACAGGCAAAGATAAAAGAGAGGGAAGAGGCAACACAAAAATCACTTGATCGAATAAAGCTACGATATCTAGAAGAAGATGCTAGTAAGTAGTTCTTTTTTGTTTCGTTAGACACTATGGGCATCCCAGTGTTTGTTTATTTCTGCTGATTACTAAAGCATGGTTTATCTGGAAAGGGAAGATGCTCGTAAGTAATATAAATTCTATATATATATATTTGGTTGATTTCATTTGAGGATAGAAAGGAAAGATATTTAGTGACTTCTGAAAGCTCAGCTAGTCACTGGTATATGGTGCACCTAAGAACATAGTTGTCAATAGTGCGTAGCGATGTGAAGTGCACCTTTTGTGCTTTGCGGCGCTATGCACGATGGGGTTTACTATTGTGTGTGCTTCTTGATGCTATGTGTGCTATTGAGCTGTAGTGTACGCCTTCACGCTACAGTGAAGTTGCAGGTTAAAGTTGAAAAATAAAAAATAAAAAGCACGTTTAAGGCTTAAATTTCTATCAGTAACAAAAGCCCAGAACAACCTACCCAACAGTGCTTCGTTTCCTTCTGTTCCTGCCACTGAAACACAGTCACCAAGCCCGAGCAGCAAGGAATGAGCAGCCCCCTGGCCTCATCTTCTCCTTCTCCACTGGACTGATCAACCCAGCCAGGTTGTGTTTGTTTCTTTTCTTCCGCCTTTCACTGCTATTTATTGTTTTTCTTTTATCTTCAATTTTTTTTTCTTCCTTAAATTTCTTCTTCAATGCAATGCGTGTTTCATCCTCTTCTCCCGTTCTTTTACTACTTTCTTTCTTTTTCCCTTTATCTTTGTTTTTTTGGTCCTTTCATCTTCTTCTCCTAGAACGCTGAACGCGAACTTTTTTTTCCCTCTATTTCCCTGACTTTCTTATACTTTCTTCTTCTCTTCCTCTCCTTCTTCTCTTTTGGTGACTGGTGGGTCTTTTTTCTTGTAAGGAAAAAATATTGAAATGAACTTTTTAGTTGTTTATCACTCATAATAGGTGAAATGTATTGATAGTTATGGTATACACAAGAAATATATATATATACACAAACCTATTATATTTGTTTTTTGGTATAAACTAGAAATATGTATATGTTGTGGGTTTTATTTCAATGAAGCACGCATTATGTGGTGCGCTATGCTCTATAGCTCCAGGGGACCTTTGTGCATCGTTGCGTGTTGTGCTCCTGACAACTATGCCCAAGTATCAAAATGGCTTCGCCTTGGCTCATCTATACGTTCTTATGTATTACTATTGTTGTGTATTGCTTGGATTTTTACTTCCGTTTTCACGGATTTGAAATGATCTTCTTCAAGTATACCAGCAGGCAGGCATCTCTCATTTTCATCAAATGTTGTCTGTAAATAGTGAAATTATGGTACTCATTTAGAAAAGAAACTTCTGCATGGATTTGTGAAAATATTGCTTTACTGGATTACGTGATAATTGGTTTTGTTATCTCTCTTTTTAGGCATTATGATTGATATTAATTTATATTAACTGCTGAACCTTGTAGAAAAACAAAGTCGACAAGTGCAGCTGTGCACCAAGGTTCCACCTTCTAGCAGGAAAAGAAGCTTTTATGGTGGTACTTTTTCTATTCCTCAGCTTATACAATTAGCAGAATTCTAATAGGTCTCGGACTGCTTGAAACATTCTGGAGAGTGAAAAATGTTATGCTGTTCATTGAATCATTTGTAGGTGCTGTTGCTAGCAACATTTACAGCACAAAAAGTAGCCTAATGAAGAAGGCAAAGCTAGAATTCGTTAACAGGTAGCTTTCCTGTAAAATGCAGCTTCTGTATTCCTCTGGTTTTTTGTTGCAGTGATATAATTTAACTAGCCTGCCGAATTATTGTCAATATATATCTACTATCAAATTGTTGCTGTACCCATCTAAATCTTACGTTGGCATAGCATCTGTATGTTATGTATTTCAATCGGATTGCTCACTATTTTCTGTTAATTTTTCTTCATATGAAGAGATCATCTTCAATCTTTACACTGGTGTTTATTCTTGCTCTATTTCTTTGCAGCCGGGAGGTGAAAAATATAGCGGCTATGAAGAATAAGGTGGTGCACAGGAATCGTAGGTAAGACTTTTGCTAACCACACCAATTTCTTGACTGATCTCGGTGATAACTATTTCTAATCATGCCATTTTTTTGTGTGTTTTGTAGTGTTCCTCTATTTCTAATCATGCCATTTTTTTGTGTGTTTTGTAGTGTTCCTTCCATGAGGAAGCCGGTTGTTACTTCTGGATTAGCTGCTCCTGCTTCTGCTGTTGCTTCATCCTCATCAGCCAAACTGATCAAGCCAGTTCGGAGTAGATTTTGAAGGTGTTCAGTCATCTGTCTATACAGTTTATAAAGTGTACTATATAAAGCATGACGCTCTTTGAGAACTATTTGATGTGTCTTTTAATATATCGACTAAATTAGTCACGTTGGATTCCAAAAATGTCAATTATCTAGAAAAGAAATACACAAAGAATGAAAGAAAAGTGTCCTATAAAAAACTCAGACAAATATATTTAATAAATGATAATACATGGAAACTCAAACAATACATCTAAATAAATGAGAAAATATAGTATCATACGAAAATTATGCAAATAGAATTTTACGTGTTAAAAATTCAAGCATGCGCTCAATTTGTCACCACTATTTTTTGTAGTTGAGCAAGAAAACTTGCTACTTGACACGTAAACTGCTGAGGAAATATCTTTCACCTCAAATTTCTTCACCCCTTTAAAATTGATTTCTTATGGTATTAGTGGTGTTTGATTGGTAGTTGCTTGAGACTATGCTTGCCTAACTAGTCGCTCGTACTGGATGGGTAGACCCGCTATTCAATTCGTTCAGCGTCTTCAGGATGATTTATTTGTTCCTTTTTAAATCAATCTTTACGGAAAACCTATAAACAATATAGGACAATCATGAAATGGAAGTGATCAAATATTGAATTCCAAGGTGTTGATCAATAAATGAAGAGTATATAGCCTGGTAGATTTTGGAGGAAAGAATAATATTGAGGTCAGAAAACTTTATTTTAGATTCTGAAACTTAATCAAACCTGCAATCCAAGTAGAAACTCTGGGAAACAGGATAGTTCTGGAATGAGATGAAATGCTGAATATTCATACAGCTCAATCATTAATTTATTCTACTGTAATTATTACACTGCATGCTGTATGCAGCACTGACAAAATAAGTCTAAGATGCCGAGTGATTATGCAGAATGCACACAACAGGATTTATTCTTATTAATCTGGTCCTGATGAAAGCAGACAAGGCGGTTTATGAACCTTAGGCCCCAGATCCAGCCAAACGCCTCCTCGTTGCATTGGAGACCGCCACCTGACCAAGTTTATCCACTTCTGCTGATACCATCCGTTCTTGTAGAGGTATGTAGTGCCGTAACCATACGCCGGTGTACACCTGGAATATACAACAAAGGTTTACATGCTAAGTCATTGACAACCATCTATTGAATCATGAAATTTAAATCATCAGGACTAAAAAAATCAGCAACACATGCTTACTATATTTAAAGCTAATTACATGGAGAAATATTGGAAGAGTTGACTTATGTGGATGTCCAAAAGAAGTAGAAGAATGAAATTAAAAGAATACCTGTGCTGGTCTCATTATCTTTGTATTGGGATCATCAAGAGACTCTCGCCAGTGAGATAAATAGCCAGCCATTCGAGGAATGGCAAACAAAACAGGGAAGAACTCTGTGGGAAAACCCATTGCCCTGGTAACAATAATTGGAATGTATTTACATTACTTGAAATGAAAATAATCACAAAGGGCAGTCAAACCGCCCCAAACCCCCAAAGGGAGAAAAAAAAAGAGGAATAAAAAGAAAAAAAAAGAGAAACATAAAGGCAGTTGCCATCCTATACCTATAAATTAAACCAGAATAGAAGTCAACATTGGGATACAACTTTCTCTTCACAAAATACTCATCCGATAGGGCAGCTTTCTCCAAAGCTATAGCCACCTGAATGACATGAAATCGGTGTATAAGAGCATAACAGAAGCATGGGCAATTTACTCCAATAAAAGCTAGTTTGAATAGCTGGTCATCAAACTAAACTGTTTGCATTAGCTGTAAATTAAGTTTTCACATATATATATATATATATGTATATATATAACTTTCTAATTCAACATTGTTGACAGTTTCCATGGCTCAATTACATTTTCTATATGGGATATTTTCTCATCAACAGACATCTAAGTTCGCTTTTTACATAAAAACGCACCTCTATAAGAGGATCCCTGCCAACAATGGAAAACACTTCTTCTGCAAGTTTCTTGATGACCTTGGCTCGGGGATCATAGTTTTTGTAGACACGGTGCCCAAAACCAGACATCTTACGCTTCCTAGAGATTACCATGTTTTATAGACACATGACTTGTTGTAGTGAGAACATCACAAAGGAGCAACCATCAAACAAACTTTCACAGAAGGATATTAACCTGCTCTTTACGCCTTCAATGAACTCTGGTATGTTCTCAATACTTCCAATCTCGCTCAACATCTTGAGCACAGCCTTCATGGTACAGAGTTTCAAAAAACAGAATCAGAACTGTATGTGGCTCACTTAGTTTTGTCCCATTGAAAGACACTAAAATTTTCTAAAAGCAACTTCATAGGCACTACAATGTTGATTGCCACATAGTTTTGTCCCATTGAAAGACACTAAAATTTTGTAAAATCAACTTCATAGGCACTGCAATGTTGATTACCTCATTTGCTCCACCATGAAGCGGACCATACAAGGCTCCAACTGCCCCAGCAAGGGCCGTGTATACATCCACACCACTGTAAATGCATACATAAGTTAAAAACTGAAGGAATGGATTGTTCCATCTTCAAGAAGACAATTAGATACAACCTTGAAGCAAGGTGTCTTGCAGCCGCAGTGGAGCAATTCATTTCATGTTCTGCATGCAATATAAAAAGAATGTCAAGAGCACGTGCAAGTCTAGGATTTGGTTTATAAGACCTGTTATCCCTGTTTGTTCCATAATCAAAACCCTTAGTTAGAACAGCAGCTCAAATTTCTAGGATCATAGTAACTTGCTAATTTATTTTCGTGCTGCAATAATAAACACAGTTGTCCAGTCACCTTAAAAAGAGAGACAAATGTTAATCCAATTAAAACAGGGAATACTGAAATTTGATTTTTTCTGCTGAGTAGATTCAAAAGCAGAAAGAGAACATACAATGAGTCAAGCATATATAAGAAGTTCTCAGAGTATGAGAGGTTGCTGGAAGGAAGAACAGGTGGCCTCCCTGCCATCCTCAAATAAGCAGCTGCAGCAATTGTGGGAGCCTGAAGACATCATTAGTGGGCCTCTTATAGCTGCTACCACCAGAACTCATGATAACCAAACATTATTACAAAAGTGCAGTTCCAGTCTATGTGCACAAAGTTTAGTCATGAAACCAAGAATAGACCTATCAGTAGAATGAAAGAGAAAAAGACATCACCTTTCCAAGTATGCGTACGATTTGTTTGTCTCTCACTTGTTTAGACTTGTATATGTCTTGCCCCTAGAAGAAAAACAAACCCAATGGTCAGAATTGCAAAACATCATCTTAAATAGATGATGCAACAATAATAGAAACAGGACGACAATCTTCCAAAGAAGGGACACCAACAAAAGGGTCCACCTCTGTCAATGCATACAAGCAGCACCAAAAACGCTATAAAGAAGATTTCCAACAAAATTGCAAAACCTTCATGCTACTGACATTCAATAAACTAAAATATCCAAAGGGTTCTATAAAACCAACGGCAGCATTTTGAAGAGCGTTTAAAAAGTCCCATAAACAGGAAGTGGGATAGGTCTTTCATCCTCAATCCCCAAGCAGGTGCAAGAGTACCAAAACAAGAGTAAAAGAAGTGTTGCAGAACTATGATGATTGACTTACTCTTAAAGCTGGATTTGCATCTGGATGGAAAACAGAAAGAGCACTCATTGCACTCACAAGAACACCCATTGGATGAGCATCATGGGGCATTGCCTGTGTGATGTCCTGCAACACATGATCAAAAAGCATTCAGGAAATTTACATTGAGCTGCTAATAAAGGCTGAATTGGAGGTTCCACAAATCCTAATATGGCATGGTTGTATAAGATGGAGGAGAAAGGCACGAGATGTGTGGATCACTAAACCAAAACGGCAGTTTGCACCTCACTGTCAGTTGCAATGAGGCATTACAATTATGAAAAATAATTGGCATCAAACACTTTCTAGTTGAACATTTCTGCCAACAAAAGAAAGCAATCATACCAATATCCCTTGAGGAACAGCTGAATGCTGTGAAATGGCAAATTCCCAATCTGCCAACTGACCTTTAGATGGTAGATTTCCATACACTGACATTAAGACGGAAGGAAAGAGTTAAAAAGTTGAACTGCAAAAACTAAAGAGCCATTAATTTTGAAAAGTGAGTAAATATTTCGGCTAATCACTGGAACAAGCAAAAGTATAAGTGTCTTTCCAGTTCTGAACTAATAGAAGGTCCATATTTACCAACATTCATGCATGTGGCACACAGGCACCATTTGTCAATCAAAACAACCTCAAAGCAGATCCTTAAAAATATTAGTGGTAACACTTACTCAGAAGATAAGCCACTTCCAGGAAGGAACTGCCCTCAGCCAGCTCCTCAATAGGATAACCCCTGTATCTAAGAATCCCTTCATCACCATCGATGTAACAGATGGAAGATTGAACAGGCGCTGTGTTAAGGTATCCAGGATCATAAAGCTTAAGCCCCTTGTCATTCTTTCCTATTGTTATCTGCAACAGTGGCTCGCACAAGCAATAATTACTTCAATCAACGGTTCATAAACATAAACGTTCAGTATTTTTATATTTACTTTCCGGAGCACGTAAAAAAGCACTATATATATGAAAAACATCGACTACAAATAAACACGGGCTTGATTTGTTTCTAACCTAAGTAAACATTATAGAATAATTCTCCACAAATAATCGAAATAAAAGAAATTAATGAAATGAAATACAGCGAAAAGATAAGCATGATTAAACCTTGAAAGAAATAAATTTTAAGAAAACAATAACTTATCAATTTTGAAGTAACCTTCTTAAGGTCGGTGGCTTTAATAGTGCCTTGTTCCGAAACCGGAACCTGGTGTCTTTTTCCGGTACGCTCGTCAATCAAAGTCAACGAGCCTTTGAGATTTGGAGGAGGCGCCACCGTGGCGGAGCAGCCAGAATATTCGAGAATTCCAGTCGAAATCACACCGGAGTGATCAGGTGAAGGCGAGAGGTGAGCAGAGAGCACCGCCAAGCGGCCTCGAGCAACTGTTGAACAATTAACATTCTCCATATTTCTTCGATTTCTCACTGTGGATCTAATTATGAATTAGAAAAAAATTTGCTCTTTTTTTCCGGCGTAATGAAAAATGAATAATGAATATAAGTTTGTCGCACGTAATTTGTGCCGTGCGTGTGCAGACACACCCACACACATATCTGTACTATTTATTCATAAAGTTTGAGAAATAATTTAATCTATTTTGGAATTCGGCTTCTTGAAATGAAAACAATTCTTTCAAATTGAGCTATGAATTTTTTAATATCTTTATTTCCCCGCAATTTCTTTCTTTCTTTCTCCACCTATTTCATATACAAATTCAAAAATACACACATATAAATATTTTTTAACTTTATATGTATTAAACTTTATGCTACTGCTAATATTTATATATAATTCTCGGAGCCGTGTTCAACTTGTTTTTCAAAACATTATGTAATTAGAAAGAAGAGCAGTATGATTTTATTTTAAATATTTAAATATTATTATTTTTTATAATTTAAAATTTCAAACATTTTCTAAGAGTTGCTGCTAATATAGCAAACAACCTTCGTTTTTCAATCAACTAAAATATAAAAAGGATCATCAAAGATGTGTATTTTAATAATGTTAACATAAACAAATACAAAATAACATATTTCAAAAACATTGTAAAGAAACCTTGATGACAAATATATAATCTTCTTCCACTTACACATTTTGATTTTCTTAATTTATATTTATAAAGGAGCGATATAAATATATTAAAACTATAATAATCTAATTAAATAACTTCTTTCCTCATCAATATAATATCATTTTGATTTATTACAAAACTTCAAGTATTATTATTATTATTATTATTATTATTATTATTATTATTATTTTAAATCATATTTACGTATGATTAACCACTACACGACATAGTTTATACTATGGTTATAATGTTTATATTTTCTTATCAAAAAGAATTATATTTAATTATTTAGGCAACTGTTTCTACAAGTAATGATTTATGTCTGTTGGATGTATTTGTACGCAAAGTGGTGGAAGATTATTTTATTACGTCTTCGAATTTAATGAATTAAATCATCCGCTTTCATTATGGGATGGGGTGACGGCTGAGATGGTCTTGGCCCGGGCCTTAGATGGGACCATTCATATTCGTCTGGCCATTAGTATAAATTTCCACATAAATATTTGCCATTGTGTTTATGATATTTATTACCTTGTTAAACTTTCACACTCCACTTGTCTTTTTTCCTTCTAGGAGTAACAGTTTCCTTTTGGATATAATTTCATTTTTTATTTTTAATATCGTTTAAAAGTTGAGAAACTCAGTTATAATTTTAGAAGTGAGAGCAAGATTATGTTTGAATTCTTGTCTAGAGATAATGATTAAAATAACTATGTAGTTGAAAATGTAGATGCTTATACTTTTTTCTGTAAAGAGCCATGTTTTTCTAAAAATGTGTATATTAAAAGTATCAAAAATACTTTTCAATTTTGTGATCAGTCCCCACTTGATTTTATTTAGATTAAACTCTCTAGTTTTGTTAAAATTTTAGAATTCACTACCTACTTACTTGATTTGATAAAAATGCCCTTAAGTATAATATTTTTTATTTATTTATTTTACTTCTTTATCATAAACAAAAGCAATAGTAAACCCTAGAATAGTAATATCATTTCCAAAAATAGAAAGAAAAAAAAAACACAACAAGCTCCACGGCAAGAACGAGAATAATTGTGAGAGCCAACAACCACCAACCTAACATCTGCATTGTCTTCTTCTCTTTTCATTTTCATAATTTTTGGATTTCTTCTTCTTATCAATTGCTTCCCAATTGCTTATGAGTTTCTCGTATTTTTCTGACAATATCAACAAGCAGTAAAGTTGGAGTATTCAATCAAATGTTAGGGAGTTGCCGCTACAAAGACCAGCTCCATATAATGTCAATTAATGATAGTATGATTTTAATGGACATCTACAATAATCTGGCAAGAAAATGGAGTGAAATCAACGCCGAGCTCTTCAATTTGCGATACATAGCTCCACGTCAAAGATTGTACGTGACTTTGATTGATGACAACGATGTCCTAAATATGATCTTATTGCATTTGGCATTAAAGATGAACATTATTGACATCCTGGTAAATTGAAAGAATGAATTAATCAGCAGTGTCAAGAAGAGCAGCGATATTTTAAAGTAATACTTCCACATAATCTAAGTTGTATTGCCATTTGTAAAAATTTGTACATCAAGTATTCTGAAAATTGTATTTTGTTTATTTGAAAATCTTTCTCTATTTGGAGTATTCAACGTTATACTTCGTTGCAAATAAAATTGTACTTCATTTGACAAATTGTATACTATTATTTAAGTTTTATACTTGAAGTGTTCTACTAATGGATTATCAAAAATTGTGTTGCAATTGCTGAGTTTTATACTTCAGAGGTTGAAAAATTATATTTCACTTAATCTAAAATTGAACTTCTTTTTTTTCTGAAATTATACTTCATTTTACCTAAACATTTACTCTATTCATTGAAATTCTATACTTCAAGTGTTCTATTTAATGATTATCTAAAACTGTACTACAGTTGCTAGGGTTTTATACTTAAACTCCAAAATTGTACTCACTTTATACAAATTTGTATTCCAGTTATCTAAAATTGTACTTCATTTCCTTCGAATTTTACTCTATTATTTAAGTTTTTTATTTCAAGTGTTATACTAATTGATTGTCCAAAATTATACTACTATTGCTAACGGTTTATTTTTGAAAGTGTTCTCAAACTGTACTTCTTTTATCTAAAATTGTACCTTAATTTTGTGAAATTATACTTTATTTTACAAAATATGTACTCTATTTATAGAATTTTTATACTTTAATTGTTCTATTTATTGATTATCCAAAATTATATTGCATTTGCTGAGGTTTTATACTTCAAGTGTTTTGAAATTGTACTTCACTTTATTTAAAATTGTACTTCCATTTTCTGAAATTATACTTGCTTCATTTTACAAAATTTGTAATCTATTCATTGAAGTGTTATACTTCAATTGTTCCGAAATTATACTTCATCTTATCTAAACATGTACTTCAATTAGCTAAATCTGTTATTTAAGTTTTGTACTTCAAGTGTTTTACTGATAGATTATCAAAAATTGCACTTCCTCTGCTGGGGTTTTATACTTTAGGTGTTCAAATATTATATTTTACTTTATCTAAAATTATACTTTTTTTTTCTTTCTAAAATTATACTTCATTTTGTAATTCATGTTACCTAAACTTATACCCTATTCATTGAAGTTCGATACATCAAACTATACATCTTTTATCTAAAATTATAATTTGATTTTCTAAAATTATACTTCACTTTATAAAACTTGTACTCTATTTACAGAAGTTTTATATTTTAAGTCTTCTATTTATTTATTATCCAAAATTATACTGCATTTACTAGGATTTTATACTTTAAGTATTTTGAAATTGTACTTCATTTTATCAAAAATTGTACTTCAATTTTTTGAAATTATGCTTGCTTCATTTTACAAAACCTGTAATCTATTCATTGAAGTGCTATATTTCAAGTATTTTGAAATTGTACTTTATTTTATCTAAATATGTACTTCAATTAGTTGAATCTATTATACTTCACTTTATCTAAAATTATACTTTTTTTCTAAAATTATACTTCATTTTATACTTAATTTACCTAAATCTGTACTTTATTCATAAAAGTTCTATACTTCAAGTATTCTATTTATTGATTATCTAAAATTCTACTGGAATTGCTAGGGTTTTATACTTCAACTCTTCGAAATTGTACTTCATTTTATACAAATTTGTACTCTAGTTATATGAAATTTTATTTCATTTCACATAAAATTATACTCTATTATTTAAGTTTTATACTTCAAGTCTTCTACTAATTGATTATTCAAAACTGTACTGCAGTTGCTTAGGTTTTATACTTCAACTGTCCGAAATTTTATTTTATTTTATACAAATATATACTCCAGTTATATGAAATTTTACTTCATTTCACTTAAAATTAATTATCCAAAATTATACGACTATTGCTAGTGGTTTATACTTGAAGTGTTCCCAACTGTACATCTTTTATCTAAAATTGTGATTCAATTTTCTAAAATTATACTTCACTTTACAAAACTTGTACTCTATTTATAGAAGTTTTGTACTTTAAGAGTTCTATTTATGAATTATCTAAAATTATACTACATTCGCTGGGGTTTTATACTTCAAATATTTTGAAATTGTACTTCACTTTATCTAAAATTATATTTTAATTTTTTAAAATTATACTTACTTCATTTTACAAAATTTGTAATATATTCATTGAAGTATTATACATCAAGTGTTTTGAAATTGTACATTTGTACTTGTATTTCATTTTATCTAAACATGTACTTCAATTAGTTAAATCTATTATACTTCATTTTATCCAAAATTATACTTTTTTTTCTAAAATTATATTTTATTTTGCCTAAATTTGTACTCTATTCATTAAAGTTCTATACTTCAAGTGTTCTATTTATTGATTATCCAAACTTTATCTAAAATTGTACTTCTTTTTTTTTTTTTGAAATTATATTTCATTTTATTTAAGTTTGTACTCTATTCATTGAAATTCTATATTTCAAGTGTTCTATTCATTGATTATCCAAAATTATATTGTAGTTGCTAAGGTTTTATACTTAAACTGTTTCGAAATCGTACTTCACTTTATACAAATTTGTACTTTAGTTATCTGAAATTATATTTCATTTCACATAAAATTGTACTTTATTATTTAAGTTTTATACTTCAAATGTTCTACTAATGGATTATAAAAAATTGTACTACAGTTGCTAGGGTTTTATACTTCAAATGTTCTGAAATTATACTTCACTCTGTTAAAATTGTACTTCTTTTTTTCTAAAATTATACTTCATTTGTCAACCTCAAGGGATGCAATCGAGAAGGAAACTGGTTCGACTAATGCCTTGCACAATGAATTGGCTTTAACTAACAACTTAATTGATGCATGGAGGAATTGCATATATAGGGAGGGTTAGACATTTAAGGATGCTCAAGAGTTCAAAATCATGCTTAAGAATTATGCGGTGTCTACTTTGCGATCATTTAAATACAAGAAAAATAACAACAAAAAAACCATAGCCCTTTTTAGTGATGAAAATTGTAAATGGAGAATCTATGCATCAAGGCATGAGGTTGATAAATTATTTGGCATTCGAAAATGCAATCTGGGGTACACATGTGGTGAGACTAATCTTCAGATAAGGGAACATCCTAAAGCCGATTCCGTTTGGGTGTCCTAACATTGTGAAGGATAAATTGACAACAGAGCAATGTTATTGGCCCTTTACCATATTGAAATATGTCCACAAAGAATACGGTGTGGAACTTAGGTACCATAAAGCATGGCTGGGTAAGGAATTAGCTATGCATGACATCCATGGCGTTGAGAAGGAATCTTATGATAAGTTGAGGTGGTACTGTAATGCTATGAAAAGGACAAACCTTGAAAGCATTGCAAACTGTGAGATTGACCTAATTAGTTGAAAATTTTGTCGACTATTTATATGTTTCAGTGCTTGCCTTATTGGTTTTCTCAAAGGATGCAAGTCATTGATATTTTTAGATGTCACCCATATTAAAAATAAATACAAAGGATACTTACTCAGTACTATCAATAAGAATGCTAATGATGACTTATTCACACTAGCATATGCAGTTGTTGACTTTGAAAATGATATGAATTGAGAGTAGTTCTACTTCAACTAAGAAATGTCTTAGATTCTCAATATTTGTTAAGCTTATCAAGGTTTATTTTATTCTCCAATCAACATCTAGGTCTTCTTAAGGTCCTTCCTATGATATTTTTTAGTAACCACCATGCATATTACTTGAGACACTTAGTGGATAACTTTAAGAAACAAGTAAGAGTACTTTATCTTTATTTGTGAAAAAATTATGTGAAATAAACTCTAATTTGTAATATTTAACACATTACTATTTTATTATTTTAAATTCAGGCATTAGTGAAGTTCCCTCTACATAACAAGAAATATTGGTTCTCTGTTTTTATGAAAGTTGCATAAGCGCTTATAAGGTAGGAGTATACACGATATACAGACAGCATCTTGGAGTTATTGTCGCTTACCATAGACTTTATTATGCAGTTTGACCTACCATGTTAGGCAAATTCCTTGTTCAATGGAGATCGATAGGGGGTAATAAACAATGATCAAGCATAATGTTAGGATAATTAGGTTAAACTAGCCTGATTTATGCCAGTTGCAGCAATGGTTGATCACATACGCATGCAAATAATGGTTATGATGCATGATCGATGAGAAGAATCTCGTAAGATGGTTAGTCAATTATGTCCCAAGCTAGAGAAAAAGTTGGCAATCAATCATATAAGTTCTTGTAACTGAAAAGTTATCATGTCTAGCGGTTGGAGCTTTGAGGTGATTGAGCAAGATAAATCATATGCTGTAGATTTACATAGCAGGGTTTGTTCATGTAGAGTATGGTAGAGTGATAAAATACCATGCAAACATACTCGTGCTTGTATCAAGTCAAGTTTAGTTTTACCGTATGACTTCATCAATCAATATTACCAAGTTGAGATGTATCAACAAGCATACCAAGCAGTGATAAACCTTATTCCTATGTTTGATATGAATCTATTCCTATCATATAATAATGGCATCATTAATGCACTTGATTGGTGTAGAAGGACACAGAGAATTTCATCACAAATTGAGAAATGTGTAATTAAGTGTAAAAGGTGTGGTAGAATAGGGCATAATCATCGAATCTGCAAAGAATCAATAAACTAGTTAAATTTTGTACCTAAGTTTAGGATAATTGTACTTGATTTCTTGACATTTGTATCTCAGCAAAATATATTTTACACTTTGTTTGTTCTGAGTTTGTACTTCATTTTTCTCGAATTGCATTCAAATTCACTACCCTGTTTCAATTGAATTGAAGTATATTTCAACAAAACACATTTTGTACTTTGTTTGTTCTGGTTTTGAACTTCATTGTCCTAAAATTGTACTCAAATTTGCTACAAAATTTTAATGGAACTGAAGTGTACTTCAACGAAATACATTTTATACTTTGTTTGTTCTAGATTTGTACTTCATTTTTCTCGAATTATACTCGCATTCACTACTTAGTTTCAATTGAATTGAAGTGTACTTTAACATAACACATTTTATACTTTGTTTGTTCTAGGTTTGAATCTCATTATCCTCAAATTGTATTCAAATTAGTTGCTTAGTTTCAATGAAACTGAAGTGTACTTTAACAAAACATATTTTATACTTTGTTTGTTCTAGGTTTATACTTCATTTTCCTTGAATTGTACTCAAATTGACTGCCTAATTTCAATGAAATTGAAGTATACTTCAACGAAATAGATTTTATACTTTGATTATTTTGGGTTTGTACTTTATTGCCCTCTTGGTGTAAGTATACTTCAACAAAATACATTTTATACTTTATTTGTTCAGGGTCTGTACTTCATTTCTCTCTAATTGTACTTAAAATCACTGCTCAATTTCAATTGAATTGAATTGTACTTCAATAAAATATATTGTATACTTTATTTGTTTTGGGTTTGTATGTCATTTTCATTTATTGGTACTCAAATTTAGTGCCCAAATTCAATTGAATTGAAGTGTACTTCAACAAAAAAATATTTATACTTTCTTTATTTTGTACTTCATTTCACTCAAATTGTACTTAAATTTACTGCCCAGTTTCAATGGAACTAAAGTGTACTTCAACAAAATAAATTTTATACTTTTCTTGTTTTGGGTTTGTATTTCATTGCCTTCAAATTGTACGCAAATTCACTGGCCAGTTTTAATTTAACTTAAGTGTACTTTAACACAACACATTTTATACTTTATTTGTTCCACATTTATACTTTATTTTTCTCAAATTGTACTAAACTCACTACCCAATTTTAATGAAAAATATTATAAATACTTGATGAAAAATTACACTTACATACAAAATAATATTGTAAATAAAGTATGCTTGAATTTACATATGTATTTACATACAAAGTACAAACATGGTAATATTTCTCAACATTTTTGCCTTATTTCGGCAATTTTGTACTTAATATCTTAATATTTTTACTAATATTATTGAAATGAAATTTGTTAAACGATTTGAATTTTAAGCCTTGGTAATTAATAACCAAATTATAAAAATGTGTGTAATATTTATCATATGAATAAAATAATATTAAAGCTTTAATTTGTTAACCACTAGTGTTCAACAGATGAATGTTGTCAATTGCGATTATGAAAAAATACTTGTACTTTCAAAGATGTAAACAAATGAGAATTTGACAATAATATCCAAATTATCACCGGTACAAATACATACTTCACATAATCTAATAATCTCAAAATATTATATTTAACTATCATTATAATTATTGGAGAAAAATTATTCAACTGTAATAAGTGTACTTCAAAAGAATATATTTTATACTTTGTTAGTTCAACATTTGTACTTCATTTCCTTCGAATTATACTCACATTCACTGTCAAGTTTCAATTGAATTAAAGTGAACTTCAACAAAACACATTTTATATTTTATTTTTTTTAGGTTTGTACTTTATTACCTTCAAATTGTACTCAAATTGGCTGTTTAGTTTCAATGAAATTGAAGTATACTTCAACAAAATATATTTTATATGTTGTTGCTTCTAGGTTTGTACTTTATTTTATTCGAATTACACTCATTTTCACTGCCCAATTTCAATTGAATTGAAGTGAACTTCAACAAAATGCATTTTATACTTTATTTTTTTTGGATTTGTACTTCATTGCCCTCAAATTATCCTCAAATTGGTTATTAGTTTCACTGGAATTGAAGTGTACTTCAATGAAACATATCTTATATTTTGCTTGTTCGGATTTGTACTTCATTTTCTTCGAATTGTACTCACTTTCACTACCCAGTTTCAATTAAATTAAAGTAAACTTCAACTAAACACATTTTATTCTTTTTTTTCCTGAGTTTGTACTTCATTGCCCTCAAATTTTACTCAAATTCGTTGCCCAGTTTTAATGGAATTGAAGTGCACTTCAATGAAACACATCTTATACTTTGTTTGTTCTAGAATTTTACTTCATTTTTTTCTAATTGTACTCACATTCACTGCCTAATTGCAATTAAATTGAAATAAACTTCAACGAAACACATTTTATACTTTATTTTTTTCTAAGTTTGTACTTTATTGCTCTCAAATTGTACTCAAATTGGCTGCCCAATTTCAAAGAAATTGAAGTGTACTTCAACAAAACACATTTTATACTTTGTTAGTTCTGGGTTTGTACTTTATTTCCTTCAAATTATACTCCCATTCACTGCTTAGTTTCAATTGAATTGAAGTGAACTTCAACAAAATATATTTTATACTTTATTTTTTCTGGGTCTGTACTTCATTTTCTTTGAATTATACTCAAATTGGCTGCACAATTTCAAAAGAATTGAAGTGTACTTTAATGAAACACATTTTATACTTTGTTGGTTCTGGATTTGTACTTCATTTCCTTTGAATTATGCTCACATTTACTGCCAAGTTTCAATTGAATTAAAATGTACTTCAACAAAATATATTTTATACTTTATTTTTTTTCTAGATTTGTACTTCATTACCCTCAAATTGTATTAAATTTCAATGCAACATAGGTTATACATTGTTTGTTCCACGTTTATAATTCATTTTCCTCAAATTGTACACAAATCACTACCCAATTTTAATTGAAAATATTATAAATACTTGATGAAAAATTACACTTACGTACAAAATAATATTATATACAAAGTATGCTTCAATTAACACATATTTTTACATACAAAGTGTGATTCAAATCTTTGCATTTTCATGACTTAATATTGTATATGCCATTGTCGCACGATATTTATTCATGTCAATTGTTCTAGCAGTCCTCCAAAACTTGAAGGCGTCTCTAGCAAAATTTTCTGCCCAAAGGCACACATAGACACCATAATCCACTGCATTTTTTTGTTGTTTGTCTTTTTTTTTTTTCCCTCATGTATTTGTCCACACGACACCTCAATGAAAGCTTTATGTATCGAAAATAGAATGATGCCTACAAAAATATTGATCAGTTGTTGACTCTTTACTTTATGAAGAAATCATAGGGAAAGGAAGCAAACTTATAATGGTAGTAGCTATCAGTTTGTATTTGGCAGCCATTATTAAATTTATGTACAAGAAAAAATGAGTCTAGATGTTAATGACAACCAAAAATTAGTGATAGTGCTGACAAATCGATAGGATTATGTAACGATACTGGTTTACAACATCTAACGTGAGCTCTTCCAAATCTTTACGGGTGAAGGAGTTAAATGTAGATATCAACTCCACAAATTCTTCATCCATAATATCCTTCATGTTGCGTCCCTCGAGTTTGTCAAATATATTAGCCTATGAACTATAAAATATATGGTTAGACTCATTGGAAACGTGAACTAAGTTAAGTTAGGAAACCACCACATACCTGCGCTATAGCGAACATAAACCACACCTTATGGTGATACTTGTTGCCGAATTATGGGCTACATAATACTGACATGTAGCAGTTTACTATATCACCAGTAAGTTCTCCTCCAAATAAGAGCTCACAAAAGTTTCTTTCGTGTAGAAACTATCTTGCTCCCTTCCAGATAGTAACCCTATACAATTGTTAATTGTTAGTTCAAACACCAATTTATGCAAAAGAAAAATAATAAGCAAATTTTGTTACCTCAAATTATCCCTTCTAACAAAGTTGTCGATGACTTATTGATTTTTTACTGGAATAAGAGCACGACCTCTGTAATCAATCCTTCATTTATAGGGATCAAGCACTTCAATCTTTGAGCTAGCTGGTTCATCTGCCACTTCGACTGGGCTGATGTCTTTGGTCTCATGTGGTATAAAACACACCACATTAGGTACAAAGTATCAACTATTGAAGTACAAAAGATTAGCA
>JACGDI010005586.1:746999-759835 GCA_014898725.1 Jacaranda copaia
AAGTATCAACTATTAAAGTATCCCCTTATTGAAATACAAAATATGACTAACATGGAGTACAAAACTCAGCACATTAAGTATAAAGTATCAACTATTAAGTATAAAATATCTGCACATAAAGTACAGATATCTGAACATGAAATACAAAAGATCAGCACATAAAGTACAAATATCGCCAACATAAAGTGCAAAAGATTAGCACATTAAGTATAAATATCACCAACATGAAGTATAAGATATCATCACATTAAGTATAAATATCAACCAATCAAGTATAAGATATCATTACATTCATTACAAATAGACAATTTATACTTGATATTTGTAATGATATCTATTTGTCTATCATAAATCAAAATATTATACTCACTTGAATATAAATATAATCTATGTTATTAGAAATATGAAGCAAACACTTACCATCAAACTGACTGTGCACCCGTCAATGTACTTCTTAGTTCTTTTTCCACCTACTCCTAAATGGTTCTTGATATCTTGGATAAGAAAATTGTATGCAGCTATGCTCCATGCATACAAACCAACTCTAAACAAATTGTCCAAATATGGTAGGAGAAATCATGGAATCCAATAATTAGGTGTTGGAAACAGAAAACAATTAAAAATAAAAAGTATGTACAACCTACAAAAATTATTCAAGTCCTCTTCTACATACTCCTCAAACTTTTTTACTATTTCAGATCTAGTTATATTCTACATCTTTCTAGAAAAAAGATTGTCAAAGGTTGAAGATTTTATCTTCAATGTTATATCAACAGATTGCCCCATATATGGCAACCCTAAAACCATAGAAAATTCAGTTGCAAAAAAAGGAACCTCAACCTCCTCCAAAAAATGAAATAACAGTTTTTTGGGTCAAACGTCCTAAATATAGCTTCAAACTGAATGAAACTTGAACTTAACTTAGGCATATCCATGTATATATAAAAAGGGGTCTTTTTCAATATATTAAAATATTTTGACCCCATCTTGAACTTCATAATCTCCAATTTACTCTACAAAAATTAGGGGGGAGTAATGAGAGCAAACCTCATAATGTCTTGGCTTTGCTGTAATCAAATAAAGAAAAATTAGTATATAAACATATTATAAACTAATCTTTTAGATAATGTGTACTGAAAACTTAAATATTTTGTATTACAGGTGCTTCTAAAATATACTTCAAAAACACATAATATATACTACACTTTTAGTTAGTATATACTTTAGGTTTGAATGTTTTATACTACAATTGCTTCTAAAATGTATTACAAATACAAAAATTATATACTGCACTTTTAGTTAATATATACTGCTAACTTGAATATTTTTGTACTACTGATATTTTTAAAATGCACTGCAGTTATACTAATTATATACTATACTTTTGCATAATGTGTACTCCAAGCTTAAATATTTATACTATATTTGTTTCTAAAATGTACTGCATGTACATAGATTATATACTATAATTTCATTTAATCTGCAAGTTTAAATAATTTGTACTATAGATGTTTCTACAATGTACTACAACTACATAGATTATATACTACACTTTTGTCTAATGTGCTGCAAGCTTGAATATTTTATGCTATATTTGTTTCGAAAATATACTGTAGTTACACAGATTATATACTACAATTTTTTCCTAATGTGTATTGCAAGTTTGAATGTTTTATACTACATTTACTTTTAAAATGTACTGCGGTTACACAGATTATATATTACACTTAATGTGTTCTTTTTTTTTTGTGTTTTGTACTATAGATAATACACTACCACTTTTAGATAG
Source organism: Jacaranda copaia (assembly GCA_014898725.1). Lineage (NCBI taxonomy): Eukaryota > Viridiplantae > Streptophyta > Magnoliopsida > Lamiales > Bignoniaceae > Jacaranda > Jacaranda copaia. The sequence continues at coordinate 748,789 of JACGDI010005586.1, forward strand.
TTTTACCTTATAATTTCACCATATAATTTCAAGTAAAAAGAAGTATTAACCCTAAGAAAGTAAAGTCCAACTTTCATGCCTTTCAAGTACAAATTAGAAACTTCCCACCTGACAACAAAAATCATATGTATATTAAATGGGTTCAAGTGTTTAATGACTAAAAAAGAAATAAAAACCTTAAACATGAGAAAATAGACAAGAAATAAGTGTAACACTAAAAAATCACAAACATTTGAAACTATAAATGTAGAAAAGATACATTTGTTTCTTTTGATCACTTCTTTTTGTATTTTGCTTCTTTTTGCAGTGGTTTTTCCTTCCATTGTTGCAGAAAATGGCAGAAATTTTGGTATTTTTTTTTCTTCCACTTCTTCTAATGTCAATGGCAAAGGAATGGTTTCGCGCCCTTTTCTTTTGGTGCCTCGAGAAGTCGATTTCAGGTAAAATAAAAGGAAAGTGTTCTTCTTGAAGAGAAAAACATATTTCTTAGGTATTTTTGTTGTTTTTTCTAGATACAAGAGTATGTAGGTCTTTCTAAAAAATATGAGGAGTGATTCCTAATTTTTTGTGAAAAAATGAGAGTTTGGTGTGTAAAAATTCAAATGATGACTGAACACTAAACTGAAAGTAGGGTTATAGATTTTTTCTTAAATGTCTGTATATTTTAACTGTTTCAAAAAGATACCGAGTATTTTATATTAAATCAAATTTGAGTTTAATTAATGTGATAATGAAAGAAAATGTTAAATTTAGAAAAAAATTAAAAATGAAAAAATATTTTCAATAAAAATATGTATAATTTGACTTTTTTCAATTTTCAAATAATGTTGAAAATGAACCAATCTCTAAAAATATAAATAAATAGATTTTCTTTTACTTTTCATTGATGTTTTCATTGGATCCTTTTGTGCTTGAAAAATTTTCTCCAACATTACTTTCTCTATAGTTTGCATATTACAAAAATGGCGTGATAGGAAAAAATAGGTTACAGTTTAGAAATCAATTACTATCAATAAAGTAATACTATTTTTCAGTTGGTCAATTGGCCAATAATATCACCTCATACTTATTTGTATGAAATTCATAGTCCAAACCTTATTTGGTGTACACACTTGTGTTAATATTAAAAAAAATAAAAATGATGCTACAATCCAAAAAATATTGATTATTGATTTTGTAAATTAAATAATTCAACTATCTTAAATATTATAATTAATACAGTTGAGTTTTTCAATAAAATCGATTACTTTAATAAAATAAAACAAATATTAAGATTTGAACCTCAACAATATAAGAATTTAAAAAATCAACATAGTAATTGGTTCAAAGATTGAACCTTTAATATAATAATCCTCGTGCAAAAACCAGAAAACATAGAGCCATCTCATCTATGGAACAAATGAATAGCACATTAGACACTGCCGGGTTTGTAACATCTTCATCTTACAGCTTTCTATATGGGTGTCATCTTACATCTCATCTATGGAACTCAACATTTCAAAAATAAGTTTGAACGGATTGGACCTTAAATGAATTGTATTAAATTTGAATTCAAAATGAGTTTGAAATAAATTCAAAATGAATTCATTCAAAAAACTTAATTAATTTAATAAATCATCTCGTTATGTTATAAAATTATATATTAAATAAAGTATAGAAAATATAATAACTTTACTATGACATTTTGAATTAATTTTTTGAAATAAGTAAATTAAATTAATTTTTTTATTTTTTATTAAAACCATTTCAAACCCAACCTAACCCATAACTCAACTCATTTTAAATCTTATCTACCTTCAACTCATTTATCTTGATCCATATAAAACTCAACCCATTTTGAACTCAACTTACATAAGCCCAAACCAAACCCACCCAACCATTTGCCACCCATAACTTTCTACTAAATTTAATGTTTCACAACCAACCAGACTTTACATGGAACTCTTAACTCCCAATTACAGCACCTTTATGCACTGGTAAAATCCACTTGAATATCACCTACGTAAAATGGTGAATACTTAGATCTTATGCAAGGCAAGATCCATTTTGCTTGGTTAAATGTGAAGTAGAGACAAGTATTGCTGCAATTAAAATGTAATGAATTGATTACTGAGACCAAACTGTGGCATCCACAGCAAATGGAGATCGCAATAATCATACACAATAAATGGGAATACAAATGAAGTAGCATGCCCACTCTACATGGAATACCTGCTTAGCTACTTACTCACAGCTTTACTCTCTAACTTTTCCAACAGTCCACATAGAGGCAAGTCAGAAACGAATCACACAAATCATGTGCACATCATGTTGGTTTCCCCTGATGTAAACCAATCCCTCTCAGCCTTCTGCCACCATTTTGCACTTGTGTGGCAACAACAGTGTCTTGCAGCACCAAAGTATAATAAGTTCGAGAATATGCATTATTGGAACAATCTTAGGAAGTTATTTGCATATGCCATTGGCTTCACATCAGGGTGTGGCTGCAATTTATCAGAAAATTTCAGTTAACTGATACATTTTAAAATAACCCAGTATTAATGCTAAACAGAACAGAGTAGAAAATTTCGTAAAGGCAACAAGGAAATAATATACGGGTTTCTAATCATGTTATTCAGTTTTTTGTAGGGGATGGGAGCACTAGAAGGAGAAAAGAAAAGCAACTCACCACGGCTGAGAATGTGACAATGTTTGGTTTCAGATCTGGGGCTTCAAAACGAATAAATGCACCCTTGTTTCCCATCTGCTTCAAGCAAATTAAATTTAAATGCTAGGACAGAGTTTTAGTTTTCCACAACATATACTACAAAGAACATCACATGAAATTTAAATGTTAGAAAAATAGCTAATGATCTAAAGTAGTTAGGCCACAAAAAGATGTCAGTAGAAGGCGTTCAGTACTCAGATTGGGAAACAAAGTACAAGAAGACTAGTTACAAAAACAATGTACGGAACAGAACACCGGAATTTTAGAGCACAAAAATCTACTTTGCCAATACATTGCATGACACTAATCAACATTATGAAACTTGATGCAACTGAAATTTGTGCATGTGACTGTAGCGGAGAAATATACTGTTCAGTAAAATGCCTCTTAAAACAAAAAACAATCAAAAGCATGTAGTATATAGCAATTTTCTACATCTCTAGCACTGATCCAGCTACAATACTTAAATAGCATTACGTGAATGGAATACTAAGGATCAAGAGAGGCCATAGGCATAAGATGGATTCAGAAAACTTACCTGATCACAGTAGTTTGGAGCAGAAAATACAGTAATAAGTTTACCATCATGCTCAATCTCATAACCTTCATCCTTAACTTCATGTGACCGAACTACTAAATCTGTAAAACAAGAAGCACGTTGAACTACTGATGTTTACTTCAACGAACAATAAGAAAACATTAACCGATGGACAAATGACTAGGTCGTCACTCATGAAAAACAGGGAAAATTAACCTAGGTTGTTCTCCTGCAAAAATCTTTTTGTTACATCTGCACCAAACGAAAGACCAACACCACGCTTGCTTGGTCCCCTCCCAAGCTGAGGCTGTGGGTCACTCCAGAGCAATTCACACATCAACCCTGGATAACATCCAAAGATATGGAATAAATCCTAAATGGAGAAAAAACCTCTCCTAATTCATGACACAACAAGCTGCACCTAGAATTGCTTTGAAAGTTTAGCTTATCATATACAAGCTAACAGCAGAAAAGATTATCTTGAAAGTTGCAAGTATGGTATTCAGACCTTTAAGATTTAAACCAAGAAGGCAAGATATAAAAAATTAAGCTCATGAATTAGACAAAAGTTCAAAACTATTATTGTGTGTCATTCCCAAAGACATAAAAAGCAAACCCATAAAAAGCTGAAATTCAGATATTAAAATATTATTTTGTGATGTCAGCTAAAAATGTATCCGCAGCTCAAGGTGCCATCTAATACATACAAGTGCCGCGTCAAAGCTACATTATAGCTACTTTATTACCTAGTGTCTACTTATTAAGAACAGAACTTACCAGTGGTGAAAAACATAGGCTTCAACTGCAAGAGATTTTTAAACCATCACAACTGTCAAGACAAAAGACAGGAGGACCTTCCGAGGATGATCAAGTCTCCTACAGGAGAATGGAGAGAGAAAAAGGAGCGAAGGCAGAGATTGACACCATAACTGATAAGAATAAAGGCAGAGAAAACACAAGATCTTTAAAACAAATGGAGTCCGGGACAAATGATTAGGTTTGGGAAAACGGCCACGTAGAAGAGGGGTAGAATGATATTGTTTGAGGATATAACACAAGGGCAGACATTTTAATTGGGTAAAATGTATTTTCTTTCCCTCTTACAGTACAAGAGAAAGGCCAGTATTCATTCATAATGGAAAAATGACCTCTCTCTAAACGCAGGGCAGTCACAAAAGATAACCTGGAGTCACTATATTCTAGTGAAGTAAAGATAATGCCCATAACCTCTGACAAAACAGAATTCCTTCCACCAACACCATCTCCTGCACTGATTTCCATGCTCCTCCCATTTTTGGTCCCTCATAATTGACTTTAGTGTCCAATATCCTGGACCTGGACTCCCCAAACGGGAGAGGACCAGGGTAGGGGTGGGTGAGTGGGGCCTTCATATGGAAAATCAGGTTTATAAATTCTGAACAAGGAAAGAAGAGCCTATGGTCAATAAGATAAATCCCAGAATTCTAAGAGACATTCTATGAAACCCTTATCAGTCAACCATCTGGATTGCAGTGAACACAAATACTAGTCCTTCGAGCCTTCAAACTCTGACATTGAGCTCAGTAAGTATTCCTTCAACAATTATAATAAACCAAAGCCTTTTCACCTGCTTGAGGATTAGAGATGGGAAGCAGTATGTTTACATCATTTAATAGTCGATAAGCTTCACAAACATAGCAGATATTCTCCCAAGTGTATTCCAACAGTAGCAAGGAAAACTGCATCCAAATATTCTGACAGAAAAATAACGAGGCTAGAAAAATTTCATGCAGACTAGAGAATTTATAATTAAGAACTTCCTAAGAAATCCATAGAAGCCAGATGAAACGTTGAAATAAGGAACCATATCACTGTATTTGGACCTTACCCTCCTCAGGTGGCTCACAAAACCGATCAATTGCTCTGATGTCAGAGAGCTTCACACCATCAACACTGAAAAGGCCTCCATGGACAACAAAGACTTTCTCATTTATAACATGAGCCAATGGTAAACAACAGAACACTTCCGCAAATAGTTCCACAAATGTATCACTCAGTTTGGACTTGACTTCACCTTCAAAACCGTATATTTTGTTCATGCTCTTGCTTTCATGGTTTCCTCGAGAAAGGTATAAAGCTGAGAAAGAAAAACAAAACAACTCGATGAAACAATCAAGAAAAGTAATCCACTAAAGCAGAAGCATTCCCAGAATCTTGCAGAACAAGATTATAAGCAGTTATTTTAGCTCAGGGCGATGAGAAACTAGTGACATTGTGCCCCTTGTAGATTTGCATGAATTGGATGATTTCATAAGAATATGCAAGGCATAATTTGATGCAGATATGCATATTGAGAATACCCAACATGATTTGCATATTTAGAGTCAAGAAGTTGATTTGTTTCCTTAACATTAAATAAAAATGGACAGACTTAAATGAATGCTGCAGACAACCTAACCAATGGATTCCTCCTGATACTTTAATGAATGCTGGATATTCAATTCCACAAGGCTGTCAGTAAAGCTGTAAACAATTATGTGGAAGATGCAAGAGCATGCGGGCATCACCTGATGGAGACATGCAGTTGAAGGCAAACAGTGTAAGTATGACCTCTACAGAAAAGGAACCCCTATCTACAAAGTCTCCATTGAACAGATACGGGTTATCTTCTGATGGAAATCCATTGAGCTCAAATACATTGATCAAATCATAAAACTGCAATAATGTAACATAAGTAACTATATATTAGTTTTTGCATGAAAATAATAGAAAGAAACAATCAGAATCATAGTTTTAAGCACGCCAGAAACAGGAAAATGGAGTACAGTAAATTAGCTTAAATCCAAATCCTAGAAGTACCAAAAAAGTTAGTTGTTGTATCAACAGAAGGGATAAATCAAAATATTATAAATATCTGAAGTTAGGGATCTTGGCGTGCACCGATTTTCTTTCCATGCTGGTTTGCCTAATAAATCAGCTAACATAGTATGCATAAACCGTTTCTCCAAGTACGAAATAAGCAATTTGTGTTGCACCTTCTAAATGGAAAAGGAAAGATGAATACATGTCTCAATACACATAGGAGGATATCATTGCACATGTAACACACATACTCAAGTTTTTTGAAATATATTGCATCCATGGGCAAAATAAAGTGTCATGCCTGCACTTAAATAATTATATGTGGTGACCAGCAAACTAAAAAGAAATGCTAATAATATTGACATTCTCCAATAAATTCAGTGGAGGAATTGTATTACCTGACCATGTACGTCACCGCATACAGTAAAATGTTTACCCTTGGGAACACTAATATCAACAAGAGAAGGCAAAGCTCTCAACATTTCTCTTACTTGCAGCACAATCTGGTATGCATATCTATATCATATAAAAAGACCTCACTCAGATTCACAGACTAACTTATTTACCAAACAGTTATAGTGGTAAACCTGGCAAAGGCGGCCATAGAAGTTAGGACTGGCCGTAGTACTTAAGGCAAAAATATATGAAAATTGTATTGCAATATGGGGTGCGCATATTAATCACTAGCTCTATATACCTTTTGTGCAAGCACTTCTGGTTCTTGAAGTCATCCATCATTTTCTTCACAAAGTCCAAAGTTACATCTCCCTCTATTCTTGCGCCAGCATACTGTGGTTCCACATCTGGTGTTCGAAAAACACAAATCATTGTTAACTTGCTTGCCCCTATGTTTCGTTTGAGGAGTATAGTGAATGAAGCAATAAGAGGAAACTGCTGGCAGTATTTCTAACAATTTTCATTGTTTTGCTAATAATTACACACCATTAACAATCAAATCAATTTTCCAAACCAAAGCGTGTCGAAGAAGCATGTCTCATCTTTCCTTAAAATTCATTTAACAGGGAAAAAGGAGATAGGCCCTAGAAAATTATCCAATGTATGGTTTGCTGTCAAAAAATACAGGCATAACGGTGGGATAGTAACATAAACTACTCATCAATCCTAATTATCCAATTTCAGCTTCACCTTTCTCGAAATTTTTATAGAAGATAAGTAACATAAAAAATAAGAATAATTGTTAAGATTCAGTCAAGGGAAAACTTAGCTTCCAATTCTTAGGACATAGCCCCAGTTGCATATTGTGGTATAATTGGCCACTCATATTAGAAGAAACATTTCAGATTACTACTGCTGGAGAGACCAAAAAAGCAAAAGCTGAAGTAGCTTCAAGAAGTTATATCAATTTTTGAAGTTATGATCTCACTAAGTAAATTCATTTCTTGAATAGGAAAGTGGCTTCCACGTAGACAAGTCCAAAGCAGATATAACTCTAATCCATGACAGTGAGAGCATCACCTGTTATTGAACAGCTCACAGATATCTTGAAGATTTTCTTGAGAGGGCAAGATCCAATCAAATAATGCAAGAGACACCACAAAATTCCTGGTCTAATGCCCGGAGATCCGAACTATTCTATAATTTCTTCAACCTTCAGCTGTCAGGTCATGTATTTGAACTTAAAAAGAGCTCCTTTGATCTAAACAAACAAGTTTCAATTCTAATCAATTTCATTGTCAAACCTTAACTTTGAACCAGCAATATGCACAGTGATTCCAATGATCAGGGTCCTTTGGTAGAGTATGCGGCACCCAATAGAGCCCCCAAACTGTTCCTATTTCAACATTCCAGACTAGTCTTCACCTATTCTATGTAGTTTCCTTATCATTTACCTTCTGAAACAGAAAAGCAGAAGTTTGGGATATCAAGGTCTAACTTTGGTCCCAATCCATGCCTCATCCAAATTTAGAGCATGATAGATCTAATCCTGACAAATTAATGCATTTTTGTCAAACCAGCGTAGGTTTTGTGTATGGTCTACGTTGTATGCTAGTTAATATTTCTCTCCACTAAGAAAGTAGGCTCACATTGAACCATCCAACACTAATCTACCTTGAGTTTTGGTATAAAGATCCCAACACTACAGAGGGCCATCAAAGATGTTGAATAATTATCAAAATTAACCAGGAAAGAAGAGGAAGATGAAAGCTGAAGTGCGATTGCAGGTGAAAACTTTCCCACATCTGATAGATTGGTCAAACTGAATCAAATGGAAAAGTGAACAAACAAGTACAAATTCATATAGGTTGCATATAAGGACCGAAATCTGTTTATCACTTGAGACATTGCCCTCAAATTTCTCTCCTAGAAGTCAGTAACAAACTAAAACAGTGAAAATCAAGAAATAAGTGAACAAGAAAAGGAAGAGCAGTATATCTCCTTGTAGACGTCTCCTAAAAAATTGCAAATGGGCAAACAATGAAGCACACCTTACCGTTGGATAGTTATTCTATTTCATTATTTAGTCTTGTTAACAATTCTCTTCTGCACACAAAGACATCAAGAGAATATCTTTTCTTTCAAAATTTAAAAACTCAAATGATTATTAGCCTTCAGATATTTCCTCAATGCTTAATTTAATCTCAAAAGGTCCAACCTAAGGCAAGTGTTCGACCCTGGTAAAAACACTGTCCTTGCACCAACAATGCCAACATGTTCCCCAGATCAATACCATCACCATAGTTGTTGCTGCCACTGCCATGGCTCCTTTACTTCCCACATGTACTGCCACTTGTGCTACTGCAGTAAATTTCAGGGAAACAAAAGATGAGCCTGGGCTAGTTCCTAAAATGATAAAATAGGTATATACTAGTAAGTATAGGAGTTCCCAATGGATACAGTTTCTACTCATTACAATGAGTAAAGTACAAGTTGAGTATGCCCAATGCTTTTCTTTCATTTTCTTACAAAAGAAGCAATCCTAGACTCAACAGCCTTCCACTTTGTATAACTATATTATTGAGTATGCACCAATTACATAACTAAGCAATCTCATCTTAACTTATCAAGAAAAAAAGAGCTCTCATCTTAGATTCGAATAGTTAGAGTCAGCATTTCACACACGCATTATCATGTGAATCGATGAAGCCATAAATAAGCAGAACATGCAGACAGGAGAGGAAGTTCACGAATCCTTTTATGAGAAATGCTGGATACAGATGAGTTATTCACCATCATTCCCATCTTCATGATTCAAGAACATAAAAATCAGTAGAATATTCATGATTCAAGAACATAAAAATCAGTAGAAAAGATGCAGCTAAACAATAAGGTCTCAATATTTCAATTCTTTAATATGTTTCCATGGATAGTTATTATTTTGACACAACTTCAAACAGTAACTTTATATCCAACCACAGGAATAAGTGCATGTAACAAAAGCATTTGAGATGTTAATTCGAGTAGGAGGCAGAGAAAATCATCATTTCATGCATCATGCATTTCAACAAATTACCTAGCTAATCAATTGCAGCAAAGGGGAAGAATATCACCACCACAAAGAAAATTTATTCAGTGAAAAAATATCCAAAGTTCGCCAAGTGAGACGAGAAACAAAATTCAGAGAGAGGGATTTGCAGGAATAATTAAAGTTTTAAGGCCAACCGCAGAAAAACTAAGAAGTTTTCCAAATCAAGATTTGCATACCTATGGTGTGATAATCAATTGATTCAGCAATGGATTGTCTTTCAGATTCAGGTACGGAAATAGCTTCTTCAAATTTTAGTTTCATAACTGCTTTCTCACATTCCTTCAATTTCTTGGTAGCATCAGGGTCATTTGGACATATTTTCTTGACCTAACTTTACAAAAAGTTCAGTAAAATACAGATTAGTGCAATGAGAAGATTATATAAATACCTTCCAGGAAAACACAAAAGAAATTTCAAGAAATAAATAGAAGACCACCCAAAAGTCTGTAGGAGTCAAAACTGAGAATCAACAATATTAATAAGGTGGATAATCTGAATTATGATTGAAACAATTACAAGAATAAATCATAGAAGAGCTACACCAAGAAAAATGGTTCTTCATTTGCATTACGAAATTTGTTTTCCAAGTTGAATAGTCATGGAAAAATCAGTATAATCAGCATAGATAAGGCTCCTGATGTGAAATTATGCTGGAGAAGACCAGTATAATTAGCACAAAAAGCAGTACTGAAGAAGAAAAATAATCAAAGCAAAGTTCAACAAGAGAATCCAAAATGAAAACCCAAAGACTTGTGAACAACAATAAGGGGCGTTGCTGTTCATTCATGGTTTCTTAATGCAAAAGAGGACCGTGAATGAAAAAACGAGATACCATCTCAACATAGAAGATCACATACCAAATACTCTGGACAGAAACTAATAATCATGATATTTTTCATAGAAAAGGATCTGCCTTCACCTACCTTTGTTGTTAGTGCTAAAACAATCTATTCTATGTTTTACTTCAACTTCATATTCCCATATAAACAAACATGAACTAATATGTTCCTCATAAAAGAATCCTCAACTTGGTCATTATCAAGCCCTTCAACATCATGGATGGAACAAGAAATTCTGATTTGCAAGCGGGAGATATTAACAGAAGCATCAATAAAACTGAAAGAATCCTAAGGAGCATGAAGTAGAGGATTAAAAATGACAGGAAACACAACTTCAATTCAACCACTAGTAGATGACAGAACCTTATTGATATGGAATAGTCCAATAGGCCCAACAGGCCCAACATCAAACAAGACAGCCCACAAGGCCTAAAGATGGAATCTGTTTGGTCGACCGGTATCGACCTCATTTGGGAGTGTCTATGGTCAACCCGTATCGACCTGAAGACTACTTCGATAATTCGAGCATTGGGACTGGTCGACATTGATCAACCTCCGATGTTCACTCGGTTCCCCGCCGGGCATGTTGATCTGACAGGTAGAGCCTACTCCGATGACACATGACAGTCGGTGCA
>JACGDI010005586.1:767204-784101 GCA_014898725.1 Jacaranda copaia
ACTGGGTTATCCCATTTCAATTAGTATGTAATTTCATATACATTTAAATTATCAATGATAATGTCATATAATTTAATAAACACAATTAGGCGGTTTATATTGTTATTTTGTTTTGCAATAAAAGTTAATAATAAAAAAATATAAATACACTAATTGAATGTAACAGGTATATATTAGTTAATTTTTGCTATTTATTTATGCATGTGATTTTTATTAAATTTTTTGCATAATTTTATTAATTTATAAATTCATTTAGAATAATAATTGTATTTTTTTATTTAATTGAATTTATTTATAATTTTTCAAAACAAAAATTATTTTTTTACCAACAACTACTAGCTCAAATCTCACAGACAATATAATTGTATAACAATAACTAATCACAAATAATCTTAAAATCAAACACAGCCTCACATCACATCAATCTGTCACTTGATTGTAATCATTACACTTTTTTAAGAACTATTCACATATTCAAAATTGGTTCTCAATTTTCTAAAATAATTATATATAGCTCAATTCTTATCCAAGAAAATGAGAAATAAAATTTGATCTCATAAACAATCATTTCAATTTTAAAATTATTATGAGTTCAGTTTACAATAACTCAACTTAAATATTATCGCATGCCAGATAGTTATAAGTCAAAGAAACATTTATATTGATCAATTTAAATTGTATATGAACTTGATTCGAGTGTTACATGGAGTTGTGTCAAATAACGTGTCTTTACAAATGTTTTGTTATTTTTAATATATAAAAACAAATTCAAGTCAGACTTGATATTATATGGAATAGAAAAGTCACATTCATGCTACTAATTGGTCTTTTATATTTAATGGTCCTAACTCCCAACTCAAATGAGTTTTTAATATATGTTGGATACGATCAGATCAAATATTAAGAGTTAGTAAATTAGTTGTTTTTCAACAGCCTCCAGCGAAGAAACCATCAAAATGCCTAAAGTCCCAAGCAGTGCATGAAAATAAATTTTCTTATAGCCTCCCATATTTGGTTTATTTGTACTTAAGTTTTATTCAAAATCTGGGATATTATTGAGATATTTAATAACCAGAATATTTACTGCACTAAATCTTCAAGAATCTCTAGCCAGCATAGGACCCGCCCTGTGGCGTGAATTAGCAAGCGACCTATGTAAGGATTGATGATCATAGGAATCAACTGTTCTTCGAGGGTTCAGTTGGAGCAATGAATACTTTTCTGAATTATTAAGTGCCCGTGCCCGTGCCCGCGCTAGTTAGTTTTTACATTGAAAATGCTTGACAGGCTCTCCAACACTAAATCAACTTCTGGTTTCGCGTAAAAGTTCAGAAAACAACATATTAATCTTCTCCTGAAGATTAATTCTGGGCCGGCCATCATAGGAGAATTAACATGAAATTCTTGGTCATAATCAAGGGCTTTCCAGCTGTTAATTAACTGCAGAAATAGGAATCAATAATGTATCAGAACTTCAGGAGCAACACTGCAGAGTAATTAAATCGAGATTTGATCAGTTTCTTGCATGTACCAATTTTCAACTAGCTAGCTAGAGATGTAATAATATAAGTTTCTATACGTAAGGCACAATTGTTAAAGGGCAAAAAAAAATATAAATAGGTGACTGATATGGCATATTTAGTCCATCTGCATCTTAACAAATTTCCCTATCTTTGTGTGCCTTTTTAGCCTCACCTTAAACTTGCAAATGCTATCTAGCTACATATTAATATACATTAGGAATCCAAATAAGCTCTTAACTTCTTATGCAAAAATACTTGTATGACATGGGATGCTCCCTATACTTGGAATCTTGGCAGTCCGAGAAGATGGTTCTTTGCTATTGAAATTAAGAGAAATAATTTCAAAAAAGAATTCTTCATTTTTTTTTTCTTTGCTGAATTTTTGGTTATTTTAGAGTGTTTGGAAGTGATATTTCTATTTTTGATTCTTTAAAGTTAAATAGAGAAAAGTTAAAGAGTTGTCCAATTTCTACAACTTTTTTGATACTTTTCAGTATAATTTTCAAACACTAGTCTCAACCTTAATACAACTTTCTCAATAACATTATTCATAACTTTTTTTACTTTGCCAAAAGAAAAAGCACTTGAGTAAGGTGAAATTCTAGTATATATTGCGCTAGTAATTAAAGAGTATATCTTACACTAGTTGGAGAGGAGTTTGGTCGTGGCAAGAGTAGTGCTCATTTGGTTCCAGGAGGTTGACTGGAAGGAAGTTCCGGACATCATAGGACTGTGTGGTCATGGGCGGCTGCTGCTGGTACTGATCGGATGAGGGCATCAAGTTCATTTGCTCTTGTGCTCTCTCATTCTCAGCTATCTGCCCCATATATATAAATCAATGTAACTGTATATCAGCTCAGTATTTCCTAAATTATATAAGTATAACAAGACTGTGATTCCTTAATATTGGACAGAAAGAGTACTAGTATATGACCTTAGCTCGTAGATACATGTTAGCATTGTGCAGCTCTAGCTCCTGCTATACATCAAATTCACCATTTTAGTGAAATTTTAAGCTTCAAATATCTTTGCAGTCCATAGCTAGCAAGAAGATCACACCGGGAATTATAGAATACGTACAATCCTCCACACACACACACACACATATATATATATATATATTTGCCCCCTTATATGCTACCGAAATCTCACAACATTTAGCAGAAAAAAATTAATTAACATAGTAATTTCTTGACAATTAGTAACAGGATTTTCCAAAATAAAGACCCAAAAACATGAGTCACAAAGCATGCATTTGAAATGATCAACTTAATTATCATTATAGTAAAATATGATATTTGTTATAAAAAAAAATAAGTGATAGTGTAAAAATTGTTGTGATTAACATATTAAGGGTCAATAACTTTTATTTTGTGATCGCTAATTTTATTTTTTAAGTGAAAATAATTTTTGTTTTGCTATAGTATGTTTAATAGTAACAAAAAATGATATTTTAAGTTGTTTTCATTGGTAGTTAGTGACATAGCTATAGAGACAACTTAATAGCGATAAAAAATGTTATTATACTTTTTAACAGAATTTTCACTTTAAGGTTGTTACTTGTTAGCATAGAGATATCACTAATTGACAGTATTGATGACAACTTAAATATTATTTTTATCATTATTAAGTTTGTCAAAATTATTAGGTTGACAAACAAAATCTTTTGTCATTTATGTACATAATTAGTGAAAATTTTTAAATTCTTTTGTCTTTAATTTTGTTTTTTCTTGTAGTGTATGAGAAAAGAAGGTTGATTTTCTCTTCACGTTGTTGGCCTAAGGATTCCATGCAAGCATAGTGTAAGCAAGTGGAAAATGAGATAGAAAGAGATGAGGATATCAATGGTACTGACCCTTTTCTGCATGAGCTCAATTTCAGCAAACAACAACTCGTTCTGGATCAATTCAAGAATGCAATTAAGTCTCAGAATCCCATTCAATTTACTGTAGAGGAAATTAAGGTATAACTAACAAAATTGGAACAACTTCATTTTCTTACCTTCTTTGTACGAATTCGGCTGATGGCTTTCTCCAGTTTCCCTTCCATATTCCTCAGTTCCTTCAAAGGCATATCGCTGGCACCCTCTCCAAGAATTTGTCTGGGGAGTGATCATCATATAAGTATGTATAATACACACACACACACACATATATATGAATATCCGATTGTCAATATTGTTTGCGGAGAATGCAAGTTAAAATCTTATAGCATGCATCTGATCGATGGAGCTAAATTAACCTGTTTGAAGTCTGTATCTCTCTTATTTGTCTGCGAAGCTTGTTTGCTTCTTGCTGGTAGAACTGATAAAATATTAAGAAAAAAAAAAGGAAAAACACACAATGGAGAATATTGATAAGGGATTGTGGAAAACTGCTTTATTTTCTACACTAATTTTATTAATTTCCTACTTCATTCTCTTTATGTTTTAATGTTTTTTTTCCCTTTGATTAATTAATATTAGAGTTCTAAATGCCACACAAAAAAGAAAGACAAATTCTAATTAATGCAAGTCGAATTTTTGGGAAGCATATATATAATTATAATGCAAATATGTCTAAATATCAAGTTCCTTCATATGATAATTTTGTGGACCTAGCAAATAAAACAAATTAATTTCTCTTAATATGGAAATTTAGATATATATATATATATATCTAAAATCCAAAAACATGTGGATAGAAATTTTTTTCATATTTAATTATTCAATATATATGTACAAGCAATTTAATTGGAACTTGAATTCGATTCATAATTTCAACATGTAAATTTGCTGGAATTCAGATCACAACCAATCTGCAACAAATTTAGAAGGGAACTCTCCGAAAAATGGAGGAATATTTGTGTTACTCAAAATTAAAGTAGTCTTACTTGGGTGTTAGCTTCAGATGTGGACATAGAGTTGGAGCAATCAGCACTTGCTTTCTTGTACCTGTCAATAGTAGCCCTAACACTGCAACCAGCAAACTCCAAATATGTAGCCTCCCATCAATTCTAAGGTTGTTTTTTTCTCAATAATAATAGAAAAATAGGAACTATATATATATATATATATATATTCATAATATATGCATAGGTCTTGATGGGGTTAACCACTTTTCTTGCCAAAAAATTTGAAGTGACAAATTTGTTATCGCCTAAGGTTGCATTGGATGGAGGGATTTGGAATTATGGATTTCAAAAAGGCTCCAATGCTATGTCTACGCGGATTTGAAATCTATTACAATAATGAACAAACTAACTCAAAACGAGTGTTAACGGATCAAAGCTACGTTGCCGCTTGAAATGATCTACTTTCTAAATATGAATTTGTTATATAATATGGTTTTGAAACTTTCTTTTCATTTTCACATCCTTTGGTTTAAATTCTACCTAATAATTGCTACATTAAGTTCACTAAATTTCATAATTTTCACCTGTCCCATACTAATTAGACAGGACTGCAAGGGCTGTAAATATGGCACAACCAAGAATTGAAAGATTCATCTTTAGGTCATATTTTTTACTGATTTCACATTAGAATTTTCTTAAAAGGAACTTGTATGTATTCATTTGTAGTCATCTCTGTCACGTAAAAGTTGACTTTCTCTTGTATTATCTTTTTTGTTTGAGTTGCATGATTTTGCCCACCATTTTTTTCAATATTTTCAACAACGAGAAGGGTACACTTACCACATCCAAAATTTTCAACCAAGATAATCACAATATTTATTTCATGAGAAACTGAAGTAAAAGTCCAATACTTCCTTGGTCTCAAAATTATGTACGTCTAATTAGCGTTCTACTAGAATTAAAAAGATGTTATATTATGTATACTTCTACATTTTGATCTTGAAAGTAAAATTAGTAATGACATATCATTACTTTATTTGACATGATAGTTTAGAAAAAAATATTTCAAATAATAACATTTTATTTTAAGATATCTCAATAAAAGTAGAAATAAGTATTGGAATACAAAAAGTGGTGTGTGTGTGTGTGTCAAATATTTTCAAGTCACAACCAATCATGGCTCTGTTGAGCCTGGATGATCTGGGAACCAATTATCCCATAGCGTCAGGATTAATCTTGCTACACATATAGCAGGGGCTGGCGGTGCGGTTCATACCAAAAACTAAACAGAATCAGTTAAAATTGGAAGGATCACAACCTCAACCTCACGTTTGGTATGCTAAATCACTAATGACTTAAATTGATACATACGAAGGAAATGGAAATGGTAATGGAGTAGACATTTTTAAATATCTGCTTGTTGTAAGTACGAGTTTAGTTGTTTTTTTTCTCCTCGAGTTTAATCATTTTCAAATTCATCTATATTTTTCTTTAATAAATTACCCTTAGAAATTTGATAAAAGATTTTGATATTCCCAATAAAAAACTTCACTGTGATTGTAAATGTACGTATTATTATCTAGCAACTTTTTTTAATTTTATATACTTTTATTTAATTATGTAACTTTCTCATATAAATTTTTTAGCAATATCATAGCGATATCGAGATATTACAAACTATTCTAAAAATAAAGGTTAAAAAATAAAGAAAAATAAAAATGAGATGAAACGCATACCTCTCAAAGACTAAAAATAATTAAAGGCACTTGAGCATTGATCACGCATCTTTATTTGAATCTACCAATATATAAAAATAAAAATAAAAGTATTATAGATTATTTATACACAACTAAAGATAGCAAATAACAAAAAAGAGACTAAATACATGCCTCTCAATTTTTTTAATAAAAAAATTAGCAACAACCCTCTTTGAAATGATTAAAAAAATAAAAATAAATAGATGAATAGTCCTTGGATTTTCTGGACAACTCTTTAAATAAAATTTTAAAATATTAACAAAGCATCTTAGCCTTATCAAAAAAAATTCAAGTACTCTAGTTATAGGATATTTTATACATTTAAATAATATCGTATTTATATTACAAAGTTCAAGAAAGCTTACTAAGTCAGAATGATAAGAAAAAGTAATTTTAAAAGAACAAGCATTGTTATACTTTTTCGTTAGATGTATGACATAATTGATAAGAGATAAACTACATATATTGATTCATATGATTCGAATAATATTAAAAGTGACATTAAAATTTATGGGCATGCTCAATAAAGAATTTTTAGAGTAATATATTAAAATATATGTGGATAAAAATTTTTATTTGTGAATAAAGAGTAATTTGATCATTCAAAATAGATTCATCCTATTAGCAGTTAATTATTGATTATTATCAATGATGAGATAAAATTAAATAAAGAATGACGATTCCAATTTTTTATTATTTCTTGTACATATTAAGTATAGAACAAATTATATTAATATCATTCATTTCTCATGTATCCATTTCTAGTAGCATTTTATTTTCGATTAATTTGGTTCCTACATACCATTCACATTACAAGATACGATAAGATTGGTCACAACTTTATTCTTTTAATTTGGGAATTCGTTTTTCTTTTATCACATGGTAACATAGTGGTATCAGTCTCAATCAAAGAGGACTTCAGCAATTACCAATTTGGATGACTGTAATTTGGCATTGGCTTTAAGTAGGTTTGAAGTACAAATGATAAAGGCGACATGTTCACACAAAAGTCTAATGTTCAGTAGCTTTTGGCTTATTGACATTAATTTCACATATAAAGTATCAAGTTGAGAATTCAAACCTAATAATTCTTAGCACATTTGTGTATAAATTAAAAAAAAAAACTTATAATTTTATTAGGTAATTTTAGCTATATTGAATTAATTCAATGTCTATTCTTTATGGAAGTTCAAATTTTAGATGGAAGGGTAACTTAACATGGTAACGTAATTAGGTTAAACAAGAAATTTTGAGTACGAATATCATCATGATTCATTTATATGGAAAAAGAAAAAGAAAAAGAAAAATTTATATGCTGAAATATTATCAGAAAATTAAATATTTGTCAAGAAAAAATTATTATAAAATTAATTTTATATCTATGGCTATAAAGTATAGCTACAATATTTCATAGCAAATAATTTTTTTAAAAATAACATGCGAGAAAAATTACTAGCTATAAATTCATAGCCATTTTGTAGCAAGCACAATGGATTGACTACACATTATTTGTAGGGTAATATAAATATATATATATATATATATATATATATAAGAATGATCATCAATTATGAGTTGATCATAGTGAAAGTTAGATGTAAGAGCATTTGTTTCGAGTTTGATTGAGATAATTTCGTAGTTAAAACTATGAATTTTTAGCATTAATATAAATTGATCCTAGCTGATACTCTAATTTCGAAGAGATGCTCCAACAACATATCTTTTGATTGTCACCACAAGAAACAGAAACACAACATCTATTCCAACTATGAAGTAGAACTATTGAGTGATGTGAAGGTGTGATCTGTTTATTGTTACTATAGCAGTTTGAAGTGAATTATCTTCTATTAATGTGTGGCAGATTGTTTTATTTTTCTCCTAATCTTAATGTTTTAATTGATGTTTGATACAACAATATAGCTCTCTAATTTTGTTTCACTACTTTGAGACAATAATGACTTAAAACAACCAGAAAGCCCCTGCATATGAATTATTATAGCTCTCATTTTCTATTTGAATTAAGTGCCATAAATTAAGATTTTAAAATAATAATTCTATTTTCAAGCCTACTCTCTCAATAAAATAATCATATAACGCTAACTTTAACTACTTTTTTTAATAATAATATTAAAAAAATATTTTTGTTTTAGTTCTTATCTATAATTGATTCTGAAGATGGATGAAAATTAAGATGAGCTTTGAAAACATATCGAGACGGGCACTATTACTTTTGAAAATATCCTAACTACTACTTTTGAATCTTAACTATTACTTTTGAAAATAATTATTATGAAAAATATAAAGAATTTTATTTTGGCTTTCATTTTAAATGCTACATCCAACAAAAGGGGATAAAAATCTTGAAATGGACGGCGGAGGGAGTATTTTATATGCTTTTCGCTTCATCCAGACCAGATACCATTCATAGGTGGTGTAGAGTTTGCTTCAAGTAAAAAAAGGTAACCCTCCTTCTTATCTACCCCAACATAAAATACACATAAATGTAGAGTCAGTTTCTCAGTCTTGCAGAAACATCACAGTGAAAACACATACATCCACTTCTAGTCAGCAACCTTAATTTTGTCGACCCACTGATTGGCTGCCCTCTGCCACGCTGGCACAAGATCCCACAACATGATTGGCTCCAGCATCTTTTTATGGGATCTCGCCACGTGGAACCTCTCCCTTTTACACCAAGGTTAATACCTTCCAGTTTACCAAAAACAAGGTTAATACCCCCACCCAACCCACTGTATTACCCTCTCTGTAGTTACCCCTCCTCGATTTATTCAAAATCCCGATATTGCTCTAGTGGTTTCAGTTTCTTGCAGTCACATACCTCCGTTTTTATGGCTAACACAAATATAAAAATTTAAGTTTCTACATAAAAATGCATGGGTTATTCCATATATTTATATATAATATGTCTTGTTTGTATTTTTAAGTCTCCATTTCAGTGTATATGCCAGTGCTCTTTTTTCCATGCGGGCATACTAACTCTTTTTGTAACAATGAGTATAGTCCATTCGGTTTTCTTTTACTGTCATTTCTTGGAAAACATAAGAAAATTAAAATTCCCTTTCTCAGTCTTTTTTCTTTTTCTAGAATTGCAAAAGCGTGGGAGTGTGGGGGTGGGGATACTGAGCCACTTAGCTATGTCATTTTTATGCTTTTCCTTCTCCATTTTGATTCCAGAAGTTCTTTTGAAGCTTCAAAAAGTCATAGTTTGAGAGGGGTGGGTGTTTCGGGGGTGGGGTGGGGTGGGGGCAAGAAATTTTAGTAGAAAAATCTTATGCAAAACAGAAAGGGTAAATTTTTCACCTTTGGAGATTAAAAATTTTTGGGCAGAGGGATGATGGAAGAGAAAACCCAGCCAGGAAGGGAGGGAAATATGACAGACAGAACCCATCCCCTTGTCTTCCAGTGTTAGAAATGAAAAATCATGTCTGACATGACCTAAGATTCTGTGGTTAAGAAACAGGATTTTAGGCACAACTTATTTCAAACCCTAACCATAGTTCCACTACCGTGCCCTAACGTTACATCTGTAACTAGCTGGACTGCAGTCTAAAGAAGGGTAAAATGGTAAAAGAAAGGCAAATCCAAGGAGCCCATCTTGTGGAATTGAGTAACAAGAGATGAAATCTTGAGGAGTTCCTAGTCATGCCCTCTTGGAGTTTTGAAACCCTAGCTAGTGTGCTAAGTTTTAGGTTAATTAATGCTTATGTGATTTATTGAAACTGACATGCATTAAGGAACAGTCAATGTGAAGAAGGGAATGGGCAAATTGGGAATTGACAGCTTTGAGTATAGTTTCTAATTGGGCTGACAGATGACATGTGGGTGGCCGGGGGGGTGGGGGTGGCGTGGGGATGGAAAACAAACATGGAAAACAAATCACCCCCAAAGGAGCCGATTTTCAAGATTTTTCATGTAAGTTTCTTAACCCTACTATAGTCCCATTGAGCACTACTACTGTTAACAGCATTACCTGTATTTCTATCAATCAAAACAGATCTAAGAGGTATATGGCCAAACAGGGAGGTAAGAGAAGGGCACAAGAAAGAAAGAAAGCTCATATGGGAAAGACAAGCAACAAGAAGCCAAGAAAGACAAGTGAATCTCACTAAACTAATGAGCTCATGAGCAGGAGCTCAAATCTAAACTGCAAAGAACCATTATGTTTCTTATACCAACAAGACTGAAGAAAATTGCAAAGCCCCGTTGATCAAATCCAACTTTCCAAATTATAACTAACATCTTCACCACATCATCAGACAATTGTCAAACCAAGAATATGAAAGAAAAAGAAGAAGGAAGAGTTTAACTTTAACACAAAGCTAGATCAGGAGAAGAGAAAGACATCTAGTAATTGATGAAAGACTTAACCTGTTGTTTGCGTATTCATAGAGCCTTCCACGGCTTGAGAAGACAATAAGGGCAACTTCAGCATCGCACAACACAGATAACTCGTAAGCCTTCTTAAGCAGACCATTCCTGCGTTTGCAGAAGGTGACTTGTCGATTGGTGGTGTTTTCAATCCTCTTGATCTCAATTTTCCCTCTACCATTTTTCCTCAGTGAGTTGGATGACTCAGATTCTTGATTAGGAAACTCCATGGACGAAAGCTGAAATAAGCAAAACAAATTTCAATCAGTAGTTTGCTTGAAAGTTGATCGAGAATATCATAGCCTGATTTAGGGAAAGATGATAAGCAGAAAGATAATTTAGCAGCATCCAAATTAAGCTAAGCAAGAATTTTTTTGGGTCAATGGTTGAAAATGTTTTCATTGGTTTGCTCTCTAACCTGGTAAGGAAACTATGGAAGGGAGGGAGAGAGAGAGAGAGAGAGAGAGGGTGAAAAGTTAGAGAGTAAAACAAGAATTGTTTCTCTCCTTGTCAAAATTCATTCTATGCTAAATTATAGTTGTGAACAGGGCGAGTTGCAGAAAATGGAATTGAGTTGTTTCAGCAGGCAGATATTTATAGCTAAAAAATAGACCCTTCAACTACACTCTATAATTTTGGTTGCATAGCTTTACCTTTGCTATATATATATGTACCTACTGATTTATGTATGATATGCATGTATAGGTTAAGTTTAATTGAGGAAGCAGAAAAGAGGTTATTGATGTCCACTCTCAAAGTGCGTCAAACCATCCATTTCTCAAGTATGGGAAAAAGGGGAGAAATAATATATGAAAGGTTCTTTTGGAAAGTGACTATTAATAGTACTAAATGAGACTTTGGTGAAATAGCACTCGAGCCTTAATGGAACTGAGGTCCACGTCAAATAGCCTTTGGCCAAACTGCATTATTCTTATACATAAATGTGAAATTGAAGATTTCAATTTTTAATGAAATTGATATTGATGTCATTCACATATAAATGTGAAGTTAGGAGTTAGAAGCCTTAATAAAAATGAGGTTCATGTCAAGTGGCCTTTTGAGTTTTGCCCGATAGTATTAACTTTCTTTCTTTCTTTATTTTTTTTAAAAAATTTACTAGCAACTCTTGCTCTAGAAATCCTTAATGGAAATGAAGTTCATACCAAGTGGCTTTCGGTCTAATGACCTTAATTTGTTAGAAGTTGAATTTCTAATCTTGCATTTTATGTGAGATTTATGCCACTGGGAGCAAAGGCCACTCGGTGCCCAATAGTATTAATTTTATTCAAAGTATGAAGTTAGAATTCAAACTTAACAAAATTTTAATGAACGTGTGAATAAGATAAAAAGAGAGAGAGAGAGAGAGTGAAAATGAGGTCCATAAAAATATAAAACAAGAGAAAAGTTCATATCATACAAGGGTGAGTTTTTCTATTTTCTTTTTTGATAATTTATGCAAGGGTGAGTTCTCTTTAAATTCTCAATGATTTATTTTTAGTGTTTACTTCCCACTCGTTATTTTCATAGTTTTCACTCTTCACATGAATTTTTTTTTTTTTTTGTTCTTTAAATGTATGTGGTTAAGCTTGTTATTGTTGTTATTATTATTATTTTTTTACACACACGCATATTAGGAATTCATTTAAACTTAAATTCTTCATTTCTCATATTATATGAAGACTTAGGCTATTAAACTACAAGTTACTCAACATGTGTGGTCAAGCCTTTATAAACTTTAACATGTTAAAAATATACCTTCTTCACTTAACCTTGTCCAAAAGCCATTTGCCAACCATCAGGCTAATAGCCTCAATTCCTCAATTTCGTAGCCAGCTACCACTAACAACCAAAATAGTGACAGTTCAATCCCGTTTTACCATAGCCACTACCGACCACCACCTTAATTGCACATTATATTTGTTTTCACCACATTCGTTGCCACAATTTCTCTACCATCACCGCCGCCACCGCCGCCACCGCCGCCGCCCCCGCGACCTTTTACACTCATTAATAAGTGAAAACATATGTACAAGTGGATTAGGAGATTAAATTGAGTTACTTTGAGTTTGTATGTAAAATGGTGATTTTGACGTGATATCAATCTATAAAGGTGGAAATTGATATGTAGAAATAAAATTAAATGAGAATGAAATAAATTTAGAAATAAAAAAATATAGAAAAGGAATAATGTTAGTATAAATTATTTTATATTTAAATGAAAAAGGACAGATCACTATTTCTTACTTGATTCCAATATTATGATTGATGTTCAATGATAATAAATAGGGATAGAATGAAAGTATTTTAAAATAATTAAATTATCCTTTTGCATAAAATTCTTAATATAAAATATTTTATTGATAAATTATTTATATCTTATAATTCTATTTTCTTATACAATCTTTAATTCTTTTATTTCGTAGAAATATATTATAAAGAATATGATTTATCAATATATTAGGAAGTAAAATTAACTTTATTTTAGGTAAAAAAGAAAAGAGATGTGATACCTAGTTTTTTTTTTTTTTTTTTTTTTTTTTTTTTGAGATGTGATACCTAGTTAATTTTTCTTTGATTGGAGTTTGAAGATTATAGAACAAAATTTAGTATAAAAAATTTCTTTTTAATAGAGTTTGATGATTAAGGAGAAATCCATGTACAAAATGAGATATCATGAAAAAGACACACACACACATAAGGGTTTTGTTATGGTTTAGACTTCTTTTACTAAATATTAAAGGATAAATTTGTCAAATACAAAAATAAGTCCATTCTTAATAGATTGGGAATAGCTAAATGTATGGGGAAAGGAAGAAATGAATAAATCTATGCCTTTGGGAATGAAAATTCCTACAAAATGAGCGTCACAATTGCTTTTTTAGTCCCATAGCGTCCATAGAATAGGTGGTTTAGAAAAATGGTCTTTCGTTTTATAAGAATTTATAAAATATCCCAAATTTTAATAAAATATTGCAAAATTGGTCCAAAACCCTTTTTCTGTTAAAAATTTAACAGGGCTGGTCACGTGCTCTGCAAGTGACCATTAGTCAGTTCTTTAAAAGAAAGATCATGTGCAAAGTTGCTTTTCTGTCTCACATGATAGAAAGTTTTACATAAATGATCTTTCACTTTATGAGAATATAAAACACACATGAATATTTTTTTAAAATAAAATTATAATTGATCTTAAAATCTATTCATTTATAAATCTAATAGAGATAGTGTATGTGGTTATTAGTTTGCATCTTCAAAAAGAGAAAGGAAACATGTAACATATGTGGAGCAACAACTTCCTCTTTGCAATATCCAAATCCAAATTATCTACTTCTTGTCATAAATCTAAATTCCAATTTCAAACAAAAATTCCCTCTAATTGTGTTTTGCTTTTCTTTTTCCAATTTTCTGATAAAAGGGACTGAATATTAAACAAATAAAACAAGTAAATTAAACAGTACCCATTCATATTAAAAAAAATAATTCAATTATTTTGTATAAAAAGCTCTCAGTGATTTAATTCAAACAATCATCCAATGCTCATATACCAACAAAATCAAATAAATTATCAACAAGAAATTTCATTTAAAAAAATTATTTCTTCCGTATACATTCGAAAAAAAGTTAAAATTGTTGTATACGAACCATAACAATAAAAAATTATCAAGAAAGTACTTAGAATCAATTCATAAATGGATTTTTTGCTACTTTAATCGTGGTTTGAATAATTGAATAGAGACACTAGTCCTAGAAACATCGTCAATGTAACCCAAATTATTGATTAACACTTACAAGAAATGATAATATTTAAATAAAAATAAAATTGGAGAGATTTTTCTCAAAGTGAAACATAATTTTATGATAAAAAATAATTGTCAATTAAGTAGAGGATTGCAAGTAGAAGATTGTTGTCATGTGAGCTGTATGTTTCTTTACTCCCTTTGAAGGTGCAAATCAATTAATGGCTATGTCAGCTAACTTTATTAAATATTTCTAACAATTTTTCTTTTTAAAATTTGGAATTTTTTGAAATTTCCTAAAATGGGGGATCATTTTTGCAGACCTTCATTTTGTGGGATTAAAATAACAACTTTTCTAGTGATTTTTCCTCGAAAGGTACTAACTAATGGCCACACACAATGCATGCGACCATCTCTGTTAATTTTGTAATAGAAATAGGGTTTTGGAACTAATTTTGCAACTTTTTATGAATTTTGGGATTTCTTTAAAATTCTTGTAAATCGAAGAATCATTCTTGCAGAACCCCTATTTTATGGGATTGAAAAAGCAATTGTACCAAAATGAAGATTTCTATTCTTAAATTACACCAAGTATAGGTTTAGGAATATACCAAGAGTATGACTCCAATCAATGGAAGTCCACTTTCATTTCTGCAAGAAAGATGATTTGAAATCTCACCTATTTCAATAACTTAAACCAATTTAAATAGAATACATAAAAAAATTTTAAACATAAAAATCCCAAAGCCGATGGCAGGTCGCGGTGTCTGACAATGGTGGCGGTGGACAGAATGGAGGGAGCTCGGTGTGGTGGACAGAAAGATAGTGAGAGATGGTGGTGGCGCAAGAATTGCAGTGCAAAGAAGGGGAGAGGGGGGAAGGGAGAAGGGAGAGCTACCACAGAGGGAGGAAGGAGAAAGAAAGAAAAAGAAAGAGGCGCGCTGCTATCTTTTTAATGTTCGACGAAATTTTTAAGGAAAATTTTGTCGTAAATCGAATTTTTGCTAAAGAAGTATTTTATTAATTTGCATGAAACTTTCGTGGTATGAAATTTGCAATGGGAATTTGTTTCGATTGGATTTGTGACGAAGTTTCCTCGCATTTCGAGATGAAATTTTCGTCTCAAAGGTCCATCTGCAAATTTTCCATCGGAATATTATGAGGAATTTGCTATGAAATTGCGTCGGTGTTTATGTTGTTGAGAAATCCGAAGCTATTCTGTTGACATCTGTCGAAAATAGTCAAATTTTTATGTAGTGATAGTGGCTAAATTTTCCGGCATGGAGTATGCAATGACAAATATATTAGAATACAAACAAAAAAGAGCTTCCAGAAAAATTAAAAGAAACTAAACATCGAAATTAAACAAGAGAATTTTTTGAGCAATCCTCATCCTATCCAAAGTCTTGATCCACGCGACACTAAGCCTATGTTTGGTTATTAATTGGAAAGTTTTGACAAAAAAGTTTTTTGTGAAGTGAAGTTGAAAAATGCGATGATTATTGTGAGTGGTAGGTAGAAGATATTTTGAAAAAAAATAATTTGTTTGGGTGTATTTTAAAAGGAAACAAGATGTCACGTCAACAACTTTTTTATTGGGTTAGTAGGGTAAAATTGATGTTTTAAAATTATTTATATATGTGTAAATATAGATTGGGTGGGGGGACAAAAAAATGAGAGAGCTAGACATTAGAAAATGGATTGAGAGGGTATTTTAAACTTTTTTGGGTGTATTTTGAGAGTGAAGTTGAGGAATGTGTACGATTTATTTGTTTAACTTTTAGGAATTAGAAAATAAATTAATTATTTGCAAACAAACATAGCCTAAGCGCCTGCATCAGATGGAACACCTTCCTCTTGTAATTGTCTTGATTTGGTGATTTAATAAACATGTTGGAGCCAACGCTTTAACCGCCGCATACTGCGGTTTTGCCCCAAAAAGAGTTTTAAGCGTGAAAATTTAAGTTAAAAGAGTAGCAAAGTGAAGTTAGTTGGCAAACCCGCGTTTTGATTGAGCAGAGCTAAGTTCGGGCCTAGAAGTTGGGAATGAACCACGATTTTTCCACTGTATGTATGTTAACAAGTGATTATCTGGTTCTTGTATAGGCCAGTTGAGTGCCAAGTTAAGTCTTGAGTAGGCTCTGGAAGGATCGGATCGTGACCATGAATACTTCTTCGAATCTCCAGTGAATTCCCAGGAGGAGAAAAACAAATATAGAAGGATTGCATCACAATTCAGATTATTATAAATTCTTTGTGCTATCTATTGTTCTCCATTTACTTTTCAGCAACGTATTTACTATTTAGTATGTAACTGTAACTGTTTCGTTATTTTAAAAATAACCAATATTGAGTAAATTATAAAAATAGGACAATAAATAATATCATTTTGTGAAAGAGGATTGAAATTAAGGCCGCAGCAAATTAGGACCATTACCATAACTATAAAAAAAATTGAAAAAAAAGGACAAGACTCGGCGGAGAGCAAAGTCAATTCACCGGAAAATATAGTCAACATTATAATATGCTTGAGTGGCGCTTAGCTAGCACAACTCTATGCTTCATCATGTGCCACATATACTTTTGGTTAGAGTTGTAAATGGATATTCGAAAATTCGTTTACCATTCGTATTCGTACCCGTTTATACAAAATTTATCCGCA
>JACGDI010005586.1:787443-802286 GCA_014898725.1 Jacaranda copaia
CAAAAAATATAACCAAACTTAAGGAGTAGCAAAAAAGAGTACACATAAAACTAAAATAAAGAGCAATATCACCAAATTTCATCCAATGCAACTCATCAATTTATCTTATTTTGCATCATTGTCATTTTTAGATGAACCGGTTGAATTTTGTAGCCTTCCAACCCCACAAATTTTCATTTAATTCTGTATTAAGATGAATTGGGAAAATTTTGTAGCATTCCAATGTCATCAATTTTCGTCTATTTTTTGCTGCTCAATATTTTAGTGTTATGTGTTTATCTTTTTATTGCTCCTTAATGTTTTGCTTCTTTAGATTTGTTACCTTATTTGCTGCTCTTTAATTTCAGTTCGATTTTGCAAAATTACCTTACTTATTGTCTTATTTTGCAATTTTTCTTTATCAAAGTATACAGACACATGATGGAGCACAGAGTTGTGCCAGCAAGCATCACGGAATCATATTCTAGTGTGACTGTGTTTTCCGGTGAGTTGACTTTGCTTTCCTTCGGGCTATTTGTTTTTTTGATTTTTTATAATTATGATCCTAATTTTGTCACGACCTTAATTTCGAACTGTTTTTCTAAAATGACATCATTTATAGTTCTGCTTTTACAATTTTTCTGTAAAATAAATTAAATCCTTTCTAATAAATCACTAATGTAATTATACTCCGACAATGGAAAGTTGCGGACTGGATTAGGGCTTTATAACTGTCAAGTGCATTGTAAAGAAGAACTTTTGCTGTAAATCCAGCTGTTGATTCCCGGAGAGAAAGTAGAAATTGGTCAGGTCCTGAAGCATCCTTGTGTTTCGTACTCTGCATTGAATTCTTGCACCTTTCACCATCATATGTGTCGATGTTCCAATGCAAATAAACATCCTAATGTTGCATTCGGGGTCCCCCTCTGCTGCATTGCCCTTTCCATCTATACATCATTTGTACTTTGCCATGTGTTTTCGTCCTTTTATCTTCTTCCAA
This sequence comes from Jacaranda copaia, assembly GCA_014898725.1. NCBI lineage: Eukaryota > Viridiplantae > Streptophyta > Magnoliopsida > Lamiales > Bignoniaceae > Jacaranda > Jacaranda copaia. Next base: position 788,423 of record JACGDI010005586.1, read on the forward strand.
CCATACCTATTTTGCTTTTATACCTAATAATGAGATTATTTTAGTAAAACTACAGCCTCTTCAGTGTTTAGATAAATATTGCAAATTGTCCCTAATCTCGAAACTTCTCTCACTGATGTGGCCTTTTCATTAAGTAAGATCGATAGTTCACCTCCAACTAAGATATTCAAGTAAGATAGCTGAATATTCAAAAATAACTGATAAATTGAATTCTCATCTGTTGTATGAATACATCGTTAATGGCAGCAGGAGTGTCCTTACTGAAACCTCTAATGGTCAAGACTAATTAAAACAAGAAAAGAAAAGAAAGAAAAAAAAGAAACTCTAAAATCTAATGTTAGAGTGAAATAGAGGATTCACCTAAATATGTAATCGAATGGAGTATTTATAAAATCATTAAGAGCCATGTTATAATTTTATTGTGAGATACACGCATTAAAATGATGTCAGTTTTTGGCATGCTAGATTTACACTTATTAAAATGACAATTATATCCTTATGAACATTGTGGAATCCATCACTCGATATTAGCATATTTGATTCATTATTGTAGTGATTAAAAAAAAAAAAAAGTCAAGAGCTACATTGCTATTAATCAAATTTCTATATATGTCACTATTGTAGTGAAGAAGATGAAAAAAAGTTGAGCAGGGGATGTGAGTATATTATATAATCATTGGTACAAGGATCAATTACACCAAATGTGTACACATTACATAAACTTGTATTGGGCTCTTCTTTTCTAGTACAAAAAGTACGCATCGATGATTTTATATATATATATATATATATATATATCCTATTAATTAGTAATTGATTTCCTCTTCTTAAAATTGAAATTGGCAAAAAGTATTCATTTTACTTGACGGAACAATTCATATGTACTAATTGATATTAAGATATATTTGAACGTTTCCCTGGATGGAAAGTATAGTATATAATTATTTCCTATGTATATAATATACTGATGTATTATTTTAAGAAAAAAATTAAGATTTTGACAGTGTAGGAGGAAAATAAATAGACCTATAAAAAAACAAGGAGGAAAATAAATAGTTTTAATTGCCAAGCCGGGGTAAAAGAGGAAACAAAATTTATTAGGCCGACGTAAGCGAATTCGTCGAGTAAGCCCCAAAAGACCAAAACAACTTTCAAACTTGAAATGTCAGAGAATGGCATTATTGTTGACACGTACCAAAAACATTGGTATGACTATGGGCAAATTTCAAATCTGATCACGAAATTGATTGCCAACATACTTAGTTGTACATTTAATCCATTACATACTTATCATTATAGTGTTATATTATAAGTTTTAATTGCAAAAAATTAATCAATAATGAACAATCAGTCAATCAATACTTGACAAGTATTCATATTTATAATCAACCAAGCGACTCTCGTGACAATAGAATATACATGTATATTATTAATAAAGTATCTAATCTTATTTTAATATGTTTTTTTGTGTGATGTACCTAAAATATATATTTCTCTCTTTCTCTCTCTTCATAACTACAACAACATGGTAACTATTATTTATAATCCACATATTCTATATTTATAATTATTATTTTATCTTAATATTTTGTTATTATTTATGTAAAAACTCACTTAGTATATATCAAATGCTAATAAAAAAATTAAAATTATATCAAAAAATAAATTATTTACTCTATATTATAAAAATTTTGACACATACATTAAATTTGCTCAATTACCAGTTCATGTATAAGTGGGAGATCAATTCAAAATTGTAAGAATCTTGATCTATAACGCTACTATTTAGACAAGACGCTACTACTGGCAAGTTCAATTTAATTTTGTTTTGGTATATTTTTACTGGTGGAAATTCTCTTTCATTTCAAGTAAATAATACCACTTGATTCTGTACACATTTGAATATTCAATTGCTTCTATATACAGTCAAATTGTTCAATCTTTTATCCAACTTAATATATTATAAAACTTTTTGTTACAAATATTTTCAAGCCATAATTGTCTAGTAATTGTTTTAGTACTTTTCTAATTAAAAAAATCATTTGAATTACATTAACAAATAATTGAATTGCTGATTGGAGAATTATCAATTGTCCACAGTTATTACGTTCCCTACAAAATCCCGAGGGTGCAGCTGTTTTTATTTTCAAAGGATATTTTTATTTTTGATATTATTTAAAAATTAAAAATCAAAGCGATGAGTGTTTTGATTTATATATTTTAGTGAAATCTATTTTGAGAGTGAGTTTTGAAAATATGATGGATGTTTGGTTATGTTTTGAATGGTTGATAGAAATTGTCTTGGAAAGTGAAGTAATTTTTAGTTATGTTTTGGTGGAAGACAATTTCACTATAAATATCAAATAATTTTCCTTTTTTTTATTAGTGAAAAAATTATAATTTAAAAATAATTATAATATATACAATTATAAATATATATATATATATGTATGCAACATAACTGATGAGGTTGAAAGTCGTATTTAGTGAATATGGCTGTATTTGGGCCAATTCGATCTGGGAGATCGAATGATCCAATAGTAATATTCTTCAAGGTTTGAGATATGCAATAAACAACAAATGTTAAACTAGTCGAGGTGCCCCCAATGAAGGCACTCTGACGCTCAAGTTAGTTGTAGTTGAAATAAGGTAATTAAACAAAAGAGTAGGAGCATGTAATATGTATGGCATTACTTGGAGTATGACTAGCAGTGAGGTATTTATAACTTTCTTCTAGTCGAAGTGAGCATTAAATGCGGCAAGGATATAAGTTAACGTTGGAGTGAGCATTTTGGTCGACAATCGTAGAACAGACAAGGTGGTCTACCAAAGAGATAATTGAACGGACAAAGTGGCCTGAAGCCTCTCGCTGAGTACGGTTGAGAACAATTCATTTGACTAGGCGATTATGGTTGAGTGATCTGGCCCAATTGGGTTGAGAAGCGACGTTAGGCTGTGTATGTTAAGTGGGCCTGCGGGCCCTCTTTAAGATCGATAACTTGTTGGGCTGGACCTGTTGGGTTATCCCATATCATGAGTTCCCCTCATTCGCGGTCCTGATCAAGCTTGTTGATGTGAAGGAACAGGGAGTAGATAACTGAGTGGCAGTTACAGAAATTTTATGATGATTATACATATTCAACTAGGGTTTTGAAATCTCGATTGGGGTTTTTGAATACTCGACTAGGGTTTTTGAATTCTCAACCAGGCTTTTTGAAAATTTTACGCATTTAATGCGCTAGTTACATTGTAGAATACGAAGCGCCAAGGGACAACAGTGCAATAATTACGAATGCTTGGGTTCTTGCGTCCAAATTCCTATAAATAGGCCGGGTAGAGACACCCATTTTTCACTTTTGCTAAATTCATTCTGGTCAAGTTCTTGCTTTCAAAGTTCTCTAAATCCTTTCTGCACTGAGAGTTTTCAAGCTACCTGTTGTAAGTTATTTTGCAAGCTTGTGCTTTCTTTCATTTTTCTTTGCAAAGATGTCAACTGCATCAGATAGTAAAGATACTAGGTCTTAGAGCATATAGTTTCAAGGGGAAACTAAGGCTGAAAGTAAGTTTGAGAGCATGCATGAGAATAGTTATGATAGTTCTTCGAGCGATAGCTCGATCTCGAGCAGCTCGTGCAACTCGAGCACTGAGAGGGTTGCCTTTGGGGGTGAGGCTGGAACAAGTGAGGTGCCTGCAACGTGCAGCCAATTATTTACACCAGTTTACTATAACAAAATAGTCTCCAAAATATCCCCGATTGACTTAGTTTGAATTAAGGAGATGTACCACATTCCTGATGAGTATGAACTTTTAGTGCTCGGGCATTGGGGTAGGATGCATCAACCTCCAAGGGGATGCATAACAGTGTTTGATGAGGGATTCATGTGTGGCCTTACGTTTTCCTTAGTGCCATCCATAGTCGACCTCCTAGGGGGCCTCAAGTTTTGTATAACCAACTCCTACCCAACTGTTTTGCTACCATCTATAGTTTTACTGTGCTGATGCACCTATTCGGCTAGTAAACATCTTTTGCCAACTTTTCAAATTCATTTCATTTGTCAATGTCTCAAAAGTTGGGTAGTACAGAAGAGTCTGTCTTCTATTACCTGATGGCGTGTCAGCATTAAAAGTTCCTGATAGTCCCTTTCTTCTCATATAGCTAGGAGTGGAAAAAATATTTTCTTTATGTTCGAGGGCCTAGAGAGTTTAACATTCCAAAGGGGTGGTGAAGAGGGCATGTGGAAATGCCAGGGAACCAAATGCCCAGCTGGCCCAACACTTTTATTTGGGACCCAGTCGATTTTGGGCTGATGGAGGCCTTGGTCCTAACCAAGGAAAGATGTCTGGTGCTAGCTGGCCTATTGCCAGCTGTGCTCGACTTTTCCATGGGTGACTGGCTATGTAGTGGTCTTTTTTGATTGTGGTAATTGTAAGTTTACATCTTTCTACTTGATTCTAATGGTTTCCATTATCTTTTATTGATAGATCGAGAAAAAGTAATGGCCTGCAATTGAGTAAAAGCTATAATAAGAGCATAAATGAATAAAGAAAGCCATCGAGTGGCTGCTTTATGAGAGGCCTCCATAGCAGAACCTGCCCCATTAACCGCTCAACAACTACCCCTGCCATGCCCTAAATCAAACAGGCACCTGAGCCCCAACCCGCTTAACTAGAGGAGCATGTTTGAAGCAGCCCCACAGGTCAGGGCAAAAGATAAATGATTGAATAGGGAGTTTCGGCCCCCAAAAGGACAGCAGGCGATAAAGGAAAGCAGAAGATAGTTATGGGCTACGACTTATTCAGAAAGTGTGGTGATGGAGTGCTGTTTCAACTCCCTCAGCTGAATTACCCCATTTTAGACCTAACCCCACCATAGAGGTAACTGATTCTATCTTCATCATATAGTCAGGGATGATGGGTGATGACAGCCTCAAGTAGATGGTGACTGGGCTCTTCTCCATAGATCAGTAGAGACTTATGCAGTTAAGTCAAGTTAGGGTGCTCAAGACTCTGGCCTACCATAGTAATATGGTAAGTGAGAAATCAACTATTTCTCATCGAATTCTTATATCAAAGAGTTGTATTATTTATTGATGCTCTGTGTTTCAGGTGAGCTAGTTGGGATATAACCTTTATCGTCAGTCGGAGCTAGCTCTGACGGATTATGAAGAGCTATGAGAGAGAGAGAATATAGAGACTCTCAAGGTTCAGCTCGAGTCTTCACAACTCTAGGTTGAGCAGCTGACAAAGGAGGTGGCTGACCTTTGGGAGCAGCTAAATGCCAAATATCAACAGTTGGTGCAGGTGGTCGAGGAAAGGAGTTAAATGGACTCCGTGCTGAAGAAGGCTCACTTGGATATGTTGGTGAGCTATTTCTTTGGTCGATTGATCGGTTGCATATAAGTGCTTGAGGAGGTTCAGATAGTACTCTTTAGATAGTTCCCCATAATGCAGCGAGAGGTGGTGGAACAATTCATGCTGAGCTCGACTTTTCAAAATGCAAGCGAAGTTATGTCCACCAATGATGCTCGTGATACATTCCACAAGGTGATAAAGTAGCTCGAGTGTCTGGGCTATGCTTTTTAGGTTGAGGATAAAAGCAGAATAAGCTTTGCCTTGGATGAGAAGCTGCACCCTTACCCTAAATCTAAAAAAGGTGGGTCAATGGGGTTAGGGAGAAAGATACAGCGACAACAGTCCCGTTGAGCTGTTGACTAAAGCCTAAAATAAATAGGCTAAGATCGAGGTCAAGCTGGCTGAGTTGGTGAGTGAATTTGCCTTCTTTGAGGACTTTACTTTCCAGTTGAGGAAGAAGTAGGTTGATGTTATGTAGCACGTGCTGCGCTCAACTAACTTTATGAGTGACATCTTGAGGCTTTCCCAACCAGCTCAAGCTATTCAATTGCTCACGTCTATAATGTTGGAGCCCGATCAAGACTGGCAGTAAGGTGACCAGGCAAGGTTGAGCTAGTCTTAATCTCCAAACTCTTTACTACTTTTTGTTGTTTGCATTCTTTTATTTTTTGTAATAGAATATTACTTGTAATGAACACTCCAATTAATGAAAGATCTCTTTCGTATCTTTACTATCGAGGGAAATAAATTTCACATATTTCTTGTCAAATGTAACTTTATTGTCGCTATTATGTGGGTGAATAGTTGATAATGATGTTAGTTATCTAGAAAATACAACAACTTTGTTGTCGATTTTAATTAGTGTTGAGAGATACACATGGTCTTGCCGAAGCACACTTAATAGTTTGTTTTCACAACTTTGCTCAACTTAATAGTCAATGTTCATTATTTTACAATTGACTTATTGATCGATTACTTGGTCGATTATGTAGTTTGGACCAAAAATCCTTAAGTTTGTAGCATGTAGCTGTTTTGAGTCCACTGTGTGGTCGATTTAGAACTTTAGTTTGGCAGCATGAAGTTGCTTTTGCATCAACTGTGGGGTCAACTCAAAATTTGATTAGGTAGTGTGAAGCTGCTTCTTTGTTAACTATGGGGTCGATGTAAGATTTGAGTGGCAGCATGAAGCTGCTTATTCGTCGACTATGGGGTCGACTTGAATCTTAAGTAGTAGCATGAAGCTGCTTATTTGTCGACTACGGGGTCAACTTGGAACTTGAGTGGTAGCGTGAAACTGCTTATTCATTGACTACGGGATTGACATAGAACTTGAGTGGCAGTGTGAAGTTGCTTATTCGTCGACTTGGAACTTGGAATGGTGCAATGTAGATACGGCTATGACAATGCAAACAAATGGTAGTTATGTTGCTAGAACTTTATTCATATCAAAGAATATGAGGATGATTACAATGTGATTTCATATGTAGAATTTCTTTAGGTTGATGGTGTTCCATGGGTGAGGGAGCTCATCCCTATTCATATTAGCAAGCTTGTAGGCGTTATGCTTTAACAATTTCACAACGGTATAGGATCCCTCCTATTTTAGGTTGAGTTTGCCAACATTTTTAGATACTTTCACTTTTTTTAGAATGAGGTCTCTAACCTTAAAATGGCGCAACTTGACCCCTTTGTTATAGTTCTCTGCCATATTCGACATATAGCACTGTATAGTGTTGTAAGCTTCTTACCTTCACTTATCGATAGTCTACAGGTCGAGCTTCCGTTTTGATGTATTTCTTAGTAGGTGGAAGTGAATAACTTAAGCTGTATGTTGTATGAGTTTTGAAGGGATAGCTGCCTCGGACCCATAGACCAGACTGTAAGGGTTATGATCTATGGCTGTATGGGGGGTTGTCCTGTATACCTATAATACTCCCAAAAGATCATTCGCCCAACTCGACCTTGTATCTTGTGTCTTGGCTTTCAAATGATCAAAGATCTTTCTGTTTGTCACCTCTATCTGGCTGTTTGACTGAGGATTACCTACTGAAGTAAAGTGATGGGTGATCCTCAATACATTGCACCAACTTTTGGTACTTCGGCTCTGGAACTGAGTTCTATTATCTGAAATATGGATCTTAGGTAGGCTAAAATGGTAGATAATATTTTTCAGATAAAACTCTTGATGGCTACTTTTGTTATCTTTGGAACATCCTTCATCTCGACCTACTTGTAAAATACTTGATCGCCATGATTATGAATTTTCATTGATCGTTGACTTTGGTAGTAAGAAAAATATTGATCCCCCACTGATTGAACAACCAAGAAATTTGAACATTGACCATGGGCGCGACAAGTTGATGTGGTAAGTTTGAATGAACTTGGCATGATGCACATTTTTGAGCAAAATTAACATAGTCTTTCAATAATATTGGCCAAAAGTATGCATACTTGATTATTTTATGTGCAAGGGATCCTCTCCCGGAATGGTTCTCACATATGCCTGCATGGATATCCAACAATACTTCAAGAGCCTGGTTGGGATCCAGGCATCTCAAGAGCGGTCCAAAAATCGACCTCTTATACAACTAGCCATACGCATTGAGCGCAAGCTTTGTAGCTTGTCCTCAAAGGCGGAGAGCCTCATTTGTTTCTTCAGAGACTGTGTCATGACTCAAGTAGAGTTTTATCAGATCCTACCATGAAAGGACTGTCTCCTCAATACTTTTTACCAGGTTTTTCTTAAGTGGGCGGATTGATAGCCTATTGACAACCAGAAATGTTATTGTTTTGTCTCTTGTGCCTTTGGTTAAGCAAGCAAATTTGGATAGGGCATCTGCATGTTCATTCTCAAATTGGGGTACCTGATTGAGTGTGAACTTTTTGAATAATTGCTGCAATTTTCTAACTTCTGCTAGGTATTGACTCATCGTTGAATCCTTTGCCTTAAAATTTCCCTTGACCTATTCTACAGCCAACTGTGAGTTTGTGATCGCAGCCAGGTGTTCAACGCTTTGGTCGAGTGCCATCCTCATCCCCACAAAGAAGGCCTTATATTCTACCTTATTATTAGTAATTGCATAGTCGAGTTTATTGCAAACTTGTATTCCTCTGTTGATGGGGAATGGAGAGCTACTCATACTCCCTCTCTAGATGTGGTTGATGATCCATCACCATGCAAAATCCAAAAAAGAAGGGTTTCGCAATTTTTCTCAGGTAAGTCGACTCGTTCAACGATGAAGTCCACCAAAACTGTGCTTTGATAGCTATTCTAGGCTGGAAGGTGATGTCAAATTCTCTCAATTTGATAGCCCATTAAGTTAACCTCCCAGATGTATCTAGTTTTGATAATACTTGCTTCAACAGCTGGTTAGTCAGCATTACCATGGCATGAGACTGAAAATTTGGATGCAGCTTCTAAGCCGCGGTGACTAGCACCAGGGAAAATTTCTCGATCTCTAAGTAGTTATGCTTGGCCCTTGGAGTAACTTACTGCAATAGCAAATTGGTTGATGGCTTCCATTTCTAGTCTAGCACAGGATCAAGCTAATCGATGCCTTCGAAACTACCAAATATATGTGAAAAACTTCTCATAGTTTGGATTTTACAAGCATTGGGGGCGAGGAAAAATACTATTTTAACTCAACCAGCACTTGATCACATTTTTCATTCCATTAGAAATCCAACTTGGTATTTCTGAGAATTTTGAAGAAATGTAAGCTCTTGTCTGCCAATTTTGCAATAAATCTACCTAGGGTAATAATCCTCCTGACTAGCCACTGTATACCTCTTACTGTTCGAGGTGGGGCAATGTCTAAAATGGCATGAATCTTTTGTGGATTCACCTCAATGCCCCACTGACTGACTATGTAGCCTAAAATTTTTCTCCTCGAACCCTGAATGTACATTTGTTTGGATTCAACTTTAGACCAAATGCTCTCAATATTGCAAAAGTGTGATGGAGGTCGAGCAAATGGTCTTAGGCCTTTTTCGTCTTGACAATCATGTCATCAACGTACATCTCCATCGACTTGCCTATTTCATTCTTGAACATAAAGTTGACTAGCTTTTAGCAATTTGCTCCAGCATTTTTAAGTCCAAAAAGTATGACCAAAAAGCAACAACTCCATTGGAAACCATAAAAGAAGTTTTATCCCTATTTTCGAAGGCTATGAATATTTGATGGTAGCCTTGGAATACATCCATCATACTCAATAACTCACAACCAGCAGTGGAGTCTACTAGTAAATCTATTCAAGGTAGGGGGTAAGGATCCTTAGGGCAAGATTTATTCAAATTTGTGAAATTGTTACACATACGCCATTATCCCTCATTCTTTGGGATAAGTACAGTATTATAAAACCAAGATAGATATTGAATTTCTACAATGTAACATGTATCTAAGATTTTCCTAACTTCCTTTTGATGATTTGGGTCCTCTCGGCATTAAATGTTCTCATTTTCTACTTAATCAGTTTGTATGAGAGGCTGACATTGAGAAAGTGGACGTTCACACTGGGGTCAATTTCTTGGATGTCAGATGCTTTCCAAGCAAAGATGTCAATGTTTCTCCTCTGGAAATCGACCATAAGGCATTCTAGGTAAGGGCCCATATCTATCTCGATCCAAGTTATCATGTTGGGGTTTTCTTGTTCTAGCTCAACAATTTTAAATTCTCCGACGGGCTCTACCCAGGTATCCCCCAGCTTTCTCTTCTTGTGAGCTTGGACCTCTTTGGGTTTCACTATAGAGGTATCCCCCAAGGTCTTCATTTATGGTCGAGTTTTCTATTCACTTGACTCGACCAAAATGTTGTAACATCTCTGAGCTTCCTTGATGTTACACAACAGTTCACATATGCCAGCCAAGGTCAAAAGTTTGATCTTCATGTGATAAGTCGAGACGATGGCCCAAATATTATAAGGCCTGATCAACTAATTATAACATTATAAGTAAATGGAGCATCGACCACTAGATAGTTCACCATCAAAGTCCTTCTTTAGGGCGCCTCTCTAAATGATGTCGATTGATTGATGGACCCTTTTGAAATAATCTTTGACCCCCAAACCTAACCAGAGGGGTGTGCACAAGTTCAAACTTTAGCTATCCCAAGTTCATTCTTTTCAGTTTAGAGAGGAAGATGATGTTGGTTAAGCTGTTGTTATCGACCAGAACCTTCCTCACTTCAAAGTTGGCAATTTCAATAGAGACGACCATAGGACAATCAATTTTTTGGTTGATATTCTTTCCTTTGAGGTGGGTCAAGTCGCTATCAGTGAAAGAAATGTTGTTTCAACGGGTGAGGTTTTGATTGACTCCAGCCTCCTCTAAGTCTATCTCCTTGTTGATTTTGAGTCCCCCTCAGTGGGACCTCCTACGATCATATCAATTACTCTTCGAATGGGCGAGCGATCTTCATGGGTGGGTTTTTTTCCTTTGTCGTTCTTTCTCAGGTTGATCGACCTTTTTCTATAGGGAGTCCGATCGATTTTACCCCCTTCAACCTGCGTCTTCATGGCCACATACTTTTTAAGATGGCTTTGTATGATGAGCTTCTTAATTTTGTCCTGGAGATTGAAGCATTCGTTTGTGTTATGCCCTTTTTATTTATGAAAATGACAGTACTTTGAATTTTTCATCGCTTCAGTCTCCGTCAGCTTCCTCAATTTCTTGAGAAGATTGTCATGCTGAATGGAAAACAGGACCTCTCTCCTCAAAGTATTTAGTGGGGTATAGTTGTGGAAGCGCTTTATTGGAGAACAACCTCTCTCTCTGTGTTTCTAGTCGTCTTTTTTCTTTTTCTTTTTGTCAACCTCAAAGGTTCCAAACTTTCGTTTGTTCATCACTTCTTGGGTCATATACCTCTCTACCAAGTTGAGTAGTTCCTCCTTCGACCTTGGCCGCTCTCACACCAATACATTAGTGCATTATTTGTGTCTGAGTCCCAAGAATAGTACATTAATCAGGAACTCAATCCTAGAGTTGTCTATCTTTAGGACCTCTATGTTGAACCTTGTAAAGAAGTTATGGAGGGACTCTCCCTTATTTTGCTTGACAGTGTTGAGGTGAGTGTGGGGGGTTTCATCTTTCTCCGACTGGTAAATTGATGCAAAAATTTGTCACAAAGCTGATCATATGAGTACGAGAGCTACAACTTAACAAACCAATCAAGTTCTATGACTTGAAAAGCGGTCACCAACATCTTTGCATAGATGTACTAATTATGCCCATGTAGCTGCATCATATTCTCGAACTACATCAAGTGCTCATTGGGGTTTATTGAGCCATCGTCTCTTGGTAGTCTAGTCAGGACTTTGGTGTTGACAACAATGTGCTCGTCGACAATCTCCTGGATGAAAGAGGAGCCTTTCTCTCGATGAGACCTTTGGGGGCTCTCTGGGTTGGGCACTCTATTAGTGTTTCTCCTTGAGATCTTGTTGACGCATCTGTTCAGTTGTTGTACTTGGTGAGAGACTTCTTCCCACTCTTCTTGATTAGCTTAGGTAGCATTTTGATCAAAATATGGTCTCACAAACTTGGCCCTATCACGCTATGGGGCTCGAATAGATTGTGCCGCGTGATCTGTGGATTTTTCCACTTCTTTATGCTAGTCGCATCTAGAATGCTCGACCCTATCGCATTGCAGGGCTCAATTAGGTCAAATGTAGTGGTCTACAGAGTTAGTAATTTCTTCCTTTAGCTCTGGTTGCCCTCTCTCTCCCTAAGTCATTTGGGACTGGCATCTCATCTGGTTGGTGGCCTCCTGCACTCTTGGAGACCATGACTGTCCCAGGGGGACCTTTCTTCTGGTGGAGGCGGTTGCATAGTGGCATTGCTAGCTAGGACTAGCATGATGGTGTGCCTGTTTAATGAAGAGAAAAGTTTAACAGAGATTTAGGCAAAGATTTGTTCACTTATCAACTGCATTAGCTGAGACATGGTCAGCGTAACAACTTGCTCCTGTAGGGCGCTGGGGCTTGGAGCATGCGAACGTTGTTGGGGCGAAGGAAGAGATAGAGATGTAGACCTCCTGTTATCCTCCCTCTTAGATGCGGCTCTTCTTGTGTTCACCATTTTCTCAGTTGCAATCTCAAGTTTTCCACAAATGGCACCAAAATGATGAGGTTGAAAGTCGTATTTAGTGAATAGGATTGTGTTTAGGCTAATTTGACTTGGAAGGTTGAATGATCCAGCTGTAATATTCTTTGAAGTTTGAGATTTGTAACAAACAGCAAACATTAAACTAGCCGAGGTGCCCTCGATAAAGACACTCTAACACTCAAATTAGTTTTGGTCGAAATAAGGTAATCGAATAGAAGAGTAGGAGCGTATAGTGTATATGGTATTACAAGGAATACGATTGGTAGTAAGGTATTTATAGCCTTATCCTAGTGAATGATATGTCTAAGATGCCCCTATAAAGTGTAGATGAGTCTTGTCCTTACCTAGAGGTGATTGGTCATATCCCATCTGAGTACTATTTCAGATGGTATTATCTCCTATGTTTTAGGATAAATAGTACTCTGGGGGTGCGCCTCCTTACTAGAGTTGGTAGTAGGGTTGGTGGTAGAGACTGTATTGGGTGGCAGACGTCATTAATGTGGAGGCATACTGCTTGTTAGAGCATTAAATATGGTAATAATATAAGTCAATGCCGAAGTGAGCGCTTTGGTTGACAATCGTCGAATAGACAATGTGGTTGACTAGAGGGGTAGTTAAACGGACAAAGTAACCTAAAGCCTCCGGCTGAGTATGGTCAAGAACAATCCATTCGACCAGGAGGTTGTGGTCGAGTGATCCGGCCCAACTGGGTTCAGGAGCAATGTTGGGCTGTGCATGTTAAATAGGCCTAGAGGCCCCCTCTGAGATCAATAATTTGTTGGACTTGACTTATTGAGCTATCCCGTATCAATAACGATTAAATACCTTTTAAAATATTATTATAATAATTGATTAAATAATGATACAATGGATGAAAGTTTGAGGGTTTCTTTTGTATCAGAGATAACAAATGAAGGGCATTTGGGAAAGTGTCTTGCCTTAAAAAGTTTAGTCGTATTTTGAAACATTTTGGGGTGAATGATTTTATTATTCCTCACTAATTGGTCCATAGCTCAATAATATAAGTTTTTTTATATAGCATGAATTAATGAGTTCCTAATATACATATATGAATTATAAATAAATAAAATAATAATTTTATTATTGCCCCAAAACTTAGCAAATAGTGGCAATCAATAAATTTTTATATATTTTCATTGGAGATATCATTTATTTTTATTTGTAATTTTTTAAATCCTATATATCATTTTATTAATTAAATTTATATTTAATTTGATATAAGGTACCTATTATTATTTCAAAACAATTAATATCTATCTATCTATATATATTGAAAAATATGTATCCCTTTACGCATAAAAAAGATATAAGTCATCTAAATTTCTATCTCTATATTTATCTTAATCATTATTTTTGAATAAAATTGATGTTGCAAAGAGCTTGATGGTCC
>JACGDI010005586.1:802386-813897 GCA_014898725.1 Jacaranda copaia
TCGTGAGCTGTCTGATTTGTAAAAGGGCCTATTGGGTCTGTTGGGCTATCCCATATCAAAAATATTTAAATATAATTTTATATTTATTTTAAAACTATAATTAATATTTAAAATTTTAAAAATATTCAAAACTAGATATAGAAAGGAAAGTAAAATGGCCGGGCCAAGTATTTTACATCCATACTACTATATTAGCAAACACTAGGGTCTCATTTTGATACATTGATAAAACTGATAAGATTATAATAATACCATGAGTTTATACTATTGAGAATAAGAGAATATTATATTTTATGAATAGAATTATAATAGTTTTGACTCAAGAAGAAAATTATTTATCAAATACTACAAGAATTGTGAATCGAATTTATAATTTATTTTTAAGTTTAATTCATTAATATTGATGAGACTTAATATAATAATTTATAAAGTCCCATTCCATAAATGCAAACATACCTAAACGACAGAGATTTGGCAAGAACAGAAGTGGAAAGCACCGTGAGGCGTGAGTCCATTTCTCTATTCGTTTTCTCCATTTTTGGACATTCAAGCAATTCCACATATATATTCTCTATGTTTCAAATTATTACTATATTTTATTTGTTTCAGATATGCGAGAATAAGAATCTATTGCTTGAAATAACTAAAACAAGGACCAGTAAAAGTAACGATTTGAAACTATTATAGCCTGTTTGATTTCTTTTTCAAAAGTCCATTTCAATTTTTATTGTTTTAAAATAAAAAATCATTAATTTCTCCTTTTTTTTAAAATTAAAGTTATCACTTATTTTCATTTTAATAAATCTGTCATATCATTCAATTAACACATCAATCTCAAATTTAATGTAGCATAAACTATCCACTATCATTTCAAAGCAATTAAAAAATACATATACCATCAAAAACATGTCTTTCTAGAAATAAAAACATAAATCACTTAAATCTTCAACCATATGCACTTCTTAATTCCAACTTCTAGACAAGACATGCCAATATAAACTTATTTTTATTTCCAAAATTATAATTAATTTTCAACTTTTAAAAATTTTGAAAATAAAAAATAAACGTGAAAACATACCAAAATGGGCAGTTAAATTTTTAATCACTAATTTGGAGATTAACGTTTAAAAAAATAAAATGTACTTTTACGACGTAGTCATTATTGTAAATGTAGATAAAAATTATGAAAGTGGAATGGGAACATAAGAAAAAGACTGGTCGTTGCAATAGATGTGGACGTACAAGATTGTGAATATGGTGGGACAAAGAATGAACGGTGCAATACGCATACATACAAGAAGTACTGGCACGGGCTTTGGAATATGGTCCCCAACTCCCAAGAATAATTAGCTTTTCGTTGGGGCTTATGCCCACTTTCCATAATTCTTGAGAAAGAAAGGTTAGATAAGCCGGGTTGGGTTCTAATTTATTAGGCGAGAGATACATACAAACATGCACTGACCGCAATCGCAATTTTCAGACTTACTGATTTGCTGAAATGAGTCTTTTGTGATAGGCTTGAGGGACAAAAACAACTATTATGATCTGGCAAAATTTTTGGAAGGATTTCCGACTATGATTACATTTTATGTCGACATGAAGCGCTCGACACTTCGAGGTATTATTTGATTGACATATATTTTATGGAGATTTCATACTGTAAAGGAGTTTCAAGGGATGGAAGAGTTAGGAGAATAACCTATAAACTATGCAAGCTTTTAACTCCTTTCGATGTGAGATAATTAGATATAATCATAGGGATCAATCAAGAGAAAAGAGGCATATAATCGGTGGTCCAAATTTGTTGAAAATTGGCAACTTGATAAGGAATGCAGTGGACATTAATTACTTTGAGCACTCGAACTAAATTTTCTAGCAATGCATTCGCAAATCAGAAAGCCAGCGCATACAAGTTTTCATGAGAATACTGAAAACAAAATTTGACAACATTTAGTACGTTCTTGACTCCCGATTTGCATTCGGCGGAGCAGCCGTTGGTCCGCGGGGCATGCTCCGCCGCCAAATCTGTTTTTCATGTCAGGGGTTTCAAGGCTCCAGTAATGATCAAGTCTTCGATACAGCCCCAACACCTATAAAAGCCTCCGAGGTGGGAAAGTGTATTGTGACATCGATCAAGTATGTTGGCACACATGTGTAATGAAACTAACCAATGGAGCTTGATATTCGTTTTAGATTTTTTTGTTTTTTTTTGTTTTTTTGTTTTTTCGCTGTGCGTTTTGGAATTTGGGAGTAATTAAGGCTTTTGATTGGTGGATTTTCTGACTGAGCTTTGCCACAATTGGGTATGTCACCAGCGCAAAATAGATATATCCGCCCATTAGTTAATACTTATTAGGTTATTTCAGTGTTATATATATATGATTTATATAGTATATATTAATAATATTGTGAATTGTCGATACAATTAAAAAATAATATAAAAATAATATTATTGCAAAAGATGATCAAGTAAGGACTAAAATTAAATATTACTTCAACACAAAAATTTAATATTTAAAAAAACGAACGTGTAAAGACATCAAAAAGTATGAAATCTCATACATGATGTTATGGAACATGAATTTCAAAATTATTGAGGGAGGAATTAGAAATATTCAAAACTTATAAAAATAAAAGCCTAAAAGTAAGATTAAAATTTAACACAATAAAAAACAAAAAAAATAGCTACATTAGAAAATAAAAATATAAGAGAATTATAGACCACAAGATTGATGGGCTAAAAATTGTTAGAAAAACTTAAAATTGTAACATTTTAATATTACTCTAAATTAAAAAGATGATGGCTATATACTATGCAAAAAAAAAATTAAAAATTATAAAAAAAATTTCATCTTTTTAAGTTTTTATTTAAGATCAATCAAGTTAAGGCAAAAGTATGATAGTAAAGACAAAAAAAATTTAAAAATAAAATAAATTTATAAAATAATTATAAAATTAAAATTGATATTAGAGTATACGTTAATAAGAAAGCCTTTTAATTTGATTCGTTACTTCTTTTTCAAGTAAGGGAGGAAAAAGAATATAACTTCACTAATAAAAATTTAAAATAATAATAGATTGGTAAATTAATTATAAAATCAAAATTAATTTTATATTATGAATGAATGCAAGAGAGGATGTGAGGATTAAATTAGAATGCAAAAAAATAGATAAAATAAATTATTAAGTTTATTCGTAATAATTGTTTGTATAAATAAACTTAGATCTTCATATATATTGCATAGATAGCAGCAAAAAATAAATTTAGGTATATTTTTTGATGAATTAAATTAAGCACATTGCTATAAATTTAAAAAATTAATAGGTGTGCTTTCTATTAATACAACCACCTCATAATTTTTATGATAGATCAAGATTGATCTAGAAAATATATATTAATGAAGTAGTATATAAAGTTTTTAAAAAGATTTTGAATTATACATATTTATACATACATAATTAACTATATATGAGTGAAAAATTGATGGGCTTTTAAAATTATGAATATCTAAAAAATAAAATTTCTAAAAATATTAAAATCAAAGAATAGATCTCAATCAATAAAATTAGGGAATTAAACAAAAAAAAATTAAAAATAGAAAGCAAAATTCAACAAATATATTGTTAACTTGATTCAAAGAATGAATAAAAAGATACGAAATGTATAATAATTTAAATAAAAATAAAAAACTAAATGACAACATTTATCAATGACTGAAGTGTAACACCCCTAAAATTTCTCAATATGAAAATTATGATTTAAACAAAAAATTAATAGTCAAAAGAAAATGGTAATAATAATAATTGATAAGAAAATAAAAAAAATGTGGTGTTCTGGAAATTTTGGGTGTTTCCATCTAATATTAGGAGCTCAAGGGACCAAAAATTAAATTAAATGAGAAATATTGAGACACTAATAGGCCACTCTGTTAGAAAAGAATATATCAAGGGGGTCAATATAAGGCACTCACAAGTCCAAAGACTCAAATGAGAGTTGAAAAAAGGTTTTGGGGCTCTTTTGTAATTCCTAAAAATTACTCTATATATCGCAATTCCACCCAATTTCTTTCCAATTTCCACATGCAAAACCTTCCACCACTCTCATTGATGACTTCTCATTGGCACTGGAGAACCTCAAAACCAACCATATCGTTACCTTCTTCTCAACTTAATGAACACACTCGTACCAAGAATACCTAAAACCACCTAGCGGATCGATTGGAATTTGAATTTAAAACGTGTGGTGGTGATCACGGTTGTTTTGATGGCAGAAGCTTGGGTTTGAGTGGTGGGTCTTGATAAGTTTAGCTCAGGGATTAATTTGGTGGCTTTAATTTTTTGGTCCAATCATTGGTGAGGAGAAATTAGGGTAGTGGCATGCAGTGGTGCGTGGTAGCATTGGTGTAGTAATGGAAATTGCTTTAATTGACTAGGAAATTGATGTCAAAATTGAAAATTAACTAGGGGTTTTGTAGAACTCAACGAGGCTCATCAAGTGGCGGTGCCGCGACTCATTTCCAGTGGCCACCGACAGCAACTCTAGCTCCGACAGACTAAGGATAAAATTTCCTACTCGTTGTCATGAGCGCATGCGAGGTGGTCTCAGATTGTAAATAGGCTTTAGATTTGAGCAATTTGGTAAAAACCTAGTTGAAACAATAAATTGTTACATAGTTGAATTCAGATAAATTGTTGAGTTATATGTCCATGTATTTTAATGTGATTGGGAGAGGTTTATGATTTCGAGTCAAAATGTTCAGATATATAAGTTGTGTGCAGTGCTAGTGTGCACGAATTGCTAATTAGAATATAATTATTATTAATTAAATTAATTGGTGTAATTAAAACTCTATTTTTGTGTAGCATTGTAAAAATTAATTATTAATAGAAAATATGAGAAATCCCTAAGACTAGATTAAATTATTAGACATCGGCTTAGACTATCAAATTAGGTATTTATATTGAGATAAAATAGTGGCTTGAAATTGATAAACTCTTCGTTAATGATATTTAGCGATCATAGCATGTTTAGGGAGATAAATATATGTTACTCATAAATAAAACTTATAAATGTTTATACATATCGAAAATAAGATTATTCTAGTAGAATGGCTTAGATGATCACAAGAATTGAAATATTTTAGCATGAATTATCATATTCAAACTGGATCAAAGATTTAATTAAGAAAGATACTCCACAAAATGGTGAAGTTCATGATATTACGATGTATTAATGGTCTAATTACTGTTAAAAAAGAGTACTATGTGAACTAGCGATGAGGATCCAGGGTCTCCAGGAATGTAAGGTGTTGATAGTACTGCTATGGAGTTTAAAGGTAAGGTTTTAGCCATGTCTAACTGGGAAAAGAATTATCTCTATTGATTGTGAACCTTAGGTTATTTGTTGTTTCCGCGAGTGATGATAGTTAGCCATGTCTAACTGGGAAAAAAATTACCTCTATGCCAATCTGATCACTCGAGGAATAGAGAGATAAGAGAGATCTTATATATCTTGTTTCCTATAATGTTTGTTATGTTAAGTTTTAGGAGTAATAAGGTTAGATTTAGCCAGTAGTTCTGTTAAGTTTTGAAAATGGCTTCTGTTATGAAATGTCTGAGTATGTTACGTCTTTATTATCATATATTTCATTCATTCGAGTCCTTATTTTGTTAATAAATTATTTTTTTGCTTTTGATTATCTTGATCTTTTAATTATTTCGCCTTAGTTGTGTATTGATTTTGTTAGAATCAAGTGTATTAGTTCTCCTTTGACCTTATATGTTACATAATAGTTACACCTCCCTAAGTTCTTAGGACTTACACCTCTTGTTGTTTCCTAATTCTTTTCCTAGATAGGATTTGATGGAAGGTAAAAGGTCAGGGCTTGCCCAAGGACTAATGCATATAGTTTTGTAACTAGCACTAGATTATGTACTTATAAACTTGACATGTTTTGTATCCATCTCTTAGTTGTACAAAACTTTTGGAACTTGATATGTAAGGTTGGTTGCGTAAGCTTCAGACTACCTTCTTGTGTGTAAATATTATGTGTGTTTATGGGTTTTGTAGCTATAGTTATTACAATCTTTTATCTCATGGTGTTATGCATTAGGATTGAATGAGTAGTATGTTAGGTCAGGTCCTTTATCCTGGTTGAGGTGCTAAATGAAGAGAAAAATGTAGCTATTAAAAATAAAATAAATTATGAAAATATTAAAAATAATGCACAAATAAATAAAAATAGAATTTAAAAATAAAAATAAATTAAATAAGAATTCACAAAACTTTGAGAACCTTCAAAAGCTGAGAACTCTCTGCATTATGTTATAGAGAAAAAGAACCTAATACATTGCTAACTATCAAAAAGGATCCTAACTCTATTTTTATGCAACATCATCTTGCCGCCATCTATTAGACTCTAAACAATGAGAAAGAACATTGAAAATGCAGACGAGATCCAGAGCTTGAGATTCTAACAATCATATGGTCCCAAGATTGAAAGATATAAAGAATTGCCAACTTGAAGCATAGTCACGTTTAATGTTAGAGATTGTCACATAAGTGTAGCTTACACCGAGGATATGCCCATGGAGAAGGCACACATTCTGGAGATCCTACTTTGCATATGACCCGGGATACGTTGAAGACCTTACTAAAGAGTATCAATACTCAAGCTGGGGTAAAAATGGTCGCCAATAAGTGGAGGAGCACTATTCCTAAGAGCAGCAGTAGTCTTGTCATTAGACTTGAGGGCTTCGTCCAATCCCAATGAGCTATTGCTCATCCTCTTCCATTTCCATATATAGATGTGTAATCCTCTTTCCAAGTAAATTCCTCCTAATAACTGACTACTGCAACTGAAGTCCAGATTTACTTACTAATGCCACGACCTTCAGAAAGAGCTAGGAATCAATACTTACTTTATTTGTTACTCTTTCCTAATGTAGTCCATTTTGCCGAACTATCTTAGTAAAGGTATTTCCCTTAGGAAAAAATTAATCAACTTGCCATTATTTGATGGCACAATGAACCTTCAAGAGGACTTCAATAACTTTTTGGTAGGGATGAAACTTTAAGACTTGAGGGAAACTGCATATTGCAAAATGTTGTGTACCATATTCACTAAACGTGCCTTAACTTAGTTCAACCATATGCTAGCTAGACCCATCACAAGTTAGGACTTGTTAGCATAGTGGTTCCTTTGAAATTTCTCCAATAACTACATATATCTAAGGATGATGGTGTATTAGTTTACTATTAAACAAAAAAATGGAGAGTCTTTGAGGAACTATCTCAAACGTTTTATCCAGGTGGTACATGAGATACCTCAACTAGGAACTCTTGCATAGCATGGTCCAAATATACCTAAAACACTTGAAGTTTCCGGAGCCAATTGCTGAAAAGTCTCCTACTACTCTAAAAGAGCTCCTAGCATGTGTGGAGAAGTACATTAGAATTGAGAAAGTTGATCTCTTAGGATGCCAACAAGTGCAAAACATATGAAGAAGGAAACAACAATAGGAAATAGAGAGATCATCGAGATAGTTTGCTTTAGACTTTGACCATCTACTAGCTGCTTACATCCTTAAAATAGAGATGATTACCATGGCATTATAGTGTAGCCCTCCTCAGAATACGTAGAGGACCCAAAGAAACTAAAATATGATAAATGTTACCACTTTCATCATAACGATGGAGACACCACCTTGGAGTGAGGACACTTGAAGGATGCGATTGAGAGGTTCATTTATATTCAACCTTTAAAGAATACGTGATGCAAAAGCCAAGCAGTCAAAAGAAGTATCTAGCACGAGAGGAAGGGAAGATTGTTAATGACAGCTAAACAAATACCTAAAAAAGGACTAGCATGACCAATGCGACTCAAATAACCTCCCATGTTGGAATCATCTTGATGATCTCAAAAGGGCCAAATGGTGAAGACTTTATTAATGTTAAGATGGTTTTAACGTGAATGATGAGATAGATACAAACTTATGTAGTTAACCTTATCATGGGAGTTTTTAAATGGCATTACTGGATGCTTGATATTACAAATTTGAACATAAATTGAGGGAACACAATGTCACACTAGTGATGTCCGTATCCTTAGCTAACTTTTAGGTGCAGAAGATACTGTAAACAGAGGTAGCTTTATTAATATCTTGTTCCCTAATGCATTCCTCCAACTGGGTGCAGATAGCTCTTAGCTGTAAAAGATCAACATCCTTCTAGTGGGGTTCATTGGTGATGTCAATTAAGTACTGGGAAAAGTGTTGTTACCTCTTTCCTTGTGTTCGCACCCTAAGCGTGTGACAAAAATAGTGAAGTTCTTAGTAGTTAAAGCCCTCTTTGCCTACATGTGATCCTAAGGAAATCTGCCTTGAACCTATTTTGTGTATTGGTCTCAACATACTATATAGAGCTAAAGTTCTCCACCTTAGGCAGAATTGATAAGGCTATTAGCAACTAGCTTATAGCCAGATAGTGATACGTAAACATCCTGAAAAATATTAAAGTCCTACTTTCAAGACTAACCAAAGAAAGTAGCTAGAAGAAAGCAAGAAGAAATATAAGGATAAAGGCATGCTTCAGGATTTAGATGTCATAGTGATGTTCATGCTAGGAAAACCATCCTAGACTAACTAGAAGCACCACCTTATGGATCACTTTTGTTTAAGTATTGTTAGTAGGTATGTTTTGAATAAGCTAGAATTAGTTTTCTTTTTGTTTGGAAGTAAAAATGTTCTTTGTTTTTGAGTTGTGCATTTTAAACTTAAATAATGGCACCCCACATGGGGTGGCACCATCTTATTGTTGATGAATTAGTTGTATGAATTTCATATCCTCTACATTATTCTCTTATTATAACTTCAAACTTTGAGGTTTTTTGCACATTTTGCTCTCCAGACCAAATTTGAATCCTTGAAAACAGAACTATATTTGTCATTATTGAATAACATAGTAATAGTATCTATCTTTCTTCAAGTGACAAAGAGGATAGAAAAACCATCACCTAAAGGGGTTTTTGAAAACCTTTGAGGTGCTTATGTGTCCTACTCTTCGAAGCATGCTTGAATTTTTAGATGTTTGCACACACTACTCTTTTAAGCAACTTGAATCTTTGAGGTGATTGTGCACCCCGCTCTCTAGAGCACGCTTAAATTTTTTAGGGGCTTACACACCTGCTCTCTGGAGCAAACTTGAATTTTTGAGATGCTTGTGCATTCTACTTTTTAGAACACACTTAAATCATTTGAAGCATTTTGCCTCTACTCTCTAGAGCACACTTGAATTTTTTGAGGCATTTGTATACCTCATTCTCTAGAGCACAATTAAATCTTTTAAGGTACTTGTATACCTTTCTCTCATAAACATACTTAAATCTTTTGAGCGCTTGCGCACCCTTTTCTCTAGAGCATACTTGAATTTTTTAAGGTGCTAGTATATACCATTTTTTCAAAGCACACTTGAGTATTTTAGGTGTTTGTGCTCTCCACTTTGTGGTGCACACTTAAATTTCAAGGCACTTGCACACCTTGTTTTTGGAGCATTCTTGAATATTTTGTGGTGCTTGTATACTTTACTGTTTGTAACAAACTTTAATCCTTGATGTGCTTGTGCACCCTAGTCTCCAAAGCAAACTTAAATCTTTGAGGCACTTATGCACTCTGCTCTCTAAAACACATTTGAATCTTTTAATTAAGGTACTTGTGCATTCAGTTATTTGGCGCAAACTTGAATTTATTGAGGTACTTGTGTACCACTCTTTAGAGCAAACTTGAATTATTTGAGGTGTTTGTGCACCACTCTTCAAAGCACACTTGATTTCTTTACCATAAACCTATTATCCACTTCCCGAGAGTATGCAGTCACCATGTTTAAGCCCAATCAAAACCCTTTCTAGAGACACATGGTTACACCTTAATGAAGATAACTAAATTACACTAATACTTCACTTAGTTTTTTATGTAAACCTACTATTTGGATCCTATGGAAGGTGGTTACCATACGTAAGCTTACCAAACACCTTTCTCAGAGATAAATAGATGTATCTTTATAATGCTTAACAAATTATTGCGACACTTAAGATTGATTTCGCATAAGCCTACTACAAGGCCTCCCAGGAGGCACACAACCTTATGATGTAATTTGATCATTTAACCTCTCTGAAGAGCATGGCCAACATGCCACCTCTCATGATAAAATTCAATGTCCAATGATAAGAGCTTTGGAACGAGGCTCATCTCTGACGTCACCATGATATTTAGCATCAATAATAAAGACCCCATGAATGAAGCCATGATTAGACTCCATTACAACCTCAAATAGTGGCATTGAGAGCCCATAAAAAAGACTTGTTGCAAAATGCCATCATAACATATGGTTTTATAAGCCTTTGCTAGTAAGGTACTTAATAGCATTTGAAACTAAGTACTATGACAAAATCTCATTGGTGGAGTATTTAATTGGTTTGATGATATTGACTAAATATTTTGATAAAACCTCACTCACCTAAAGAATTCTAATTTAATTGATTGATCATTGTGAAAAGATCTCTCTAAGAAGACTCGCATGTGCTTTTACACACTTTTCTAGCCACTTGATAAAACCTATTCAAGGAGACTTGTGACCAAGCTTGATAAAAAGAGGCTTTATGCCTCGTTCGTGCTCCTTCAGTGCATGTTAAGCTCACATTAATAACTTGATAATGTTTGAAAGTTATACACTTGACTAAGTATACAAGCAAGCAACAAAATAAAAAAATGAGCCAAGCAACTACTTATATATAAAAAGAATGCAAAGTAGTTCTAAATGAAGGGATTATCTAAGTTATTCATAGAGATGCAAACTTACATCGAACATTTTAGTTAACTCGCCAAGCACGAATCCAAATAGAATTTTCTAAGTCATTTATTGAGTGCCAAGTTTTTGTGAAAATCCTAAGCAACCTCCTAATAGTCTTATCCATTGAAAGGATAAAGATTACTAACGCTAGGAAAACTTTAATGTCCTGAAAAAGACTGCATAATTGAATGTCCTAACAGAAGCCAGCCACCAACGGCTATATCATGGCCAAGTGCCCACAGGCACCTAGACACCTATGATGTTGGGGACCGAATGCCTTGAGTAGGCATTGGCACCTAACAATATAAATAGAGACCTTACTGGCTTCTAGTGTAAAACGACACGATAGAGGGCATCATAAGTGCCCGACATCTTAGTAGTTAGTATTGGGAACCATCTAAGGTGCCCACCTAATAGTATCCACAATGATCACCCCAAGTAGGTAACTACTACATGAAAAATGCAAGCACACAATACTTAGAGGTTGCTATTCTCAATATGACACGATAACCTGATGCAAGTTCGACATGAAAAAATTAGGTTTGGGTAGATCCATTTTGGGTTTGAGTTCAATAAGCTTGACACAAATAGGAATCCAAAACATTGAGTCGGGTTGGGTTGAATTCAAGTTACACAAACAACCCTATGTTTAATTTTGGATTACA